>JAVKLF010000038.1:6115131-6125399 GCA_034783495.1 Millerichthys robustus
TTTTCTCCTCAGGGTGACCTCAGTGAATGTTACTCCAAAGCAGGAAGAAGGCCGCCTATTGAGAAGCAGCATGGCAGCACAGAATATATTGTTCACAGCCAACATCTAAACGTTTCAAGGAGCATGCAGCAAAAAGTCAATGTGATTGTTTATGGTGCGTTTTATTCAACCTACATAGTGGTTTTTTAAATCATTATTACATTTGATCCCTCCTATTTCCCAATGTCTTTCAAAAAATGTACTGTTTAAAATTCTATTTACATATATAGGCAAGACAGTGCCTGGCTTCATCAAGTACAGCATTCCATTACCAGATTCTGAAAGAGAAGTGACAAGCGACCCTCCAGCTGTTCCATCGTGCAGCATCTCTCCATCCTCAGGAACTGTGTTTGATGCTTTTGAAATTACCTGCAAGGCAACATCTTTCTGCTCTACTGGCTGTCTTTACTGTTTTAAAACCAACACAGGTAGCAGTGTTAAACTAATATCACAACAATTGTCAAACAAATATGTGTTACAAAACTGACTTAGGAATGATCTAAGCATTAATTTGCAAACAAAATGTAAATACAATACAATTTAATAGCAATTTAAGAAGTAGTTTTAGTTCAAATTGCAGAAATAACCAGATTTACTTCTTTTGTGTTTAAGGCAAACATCTTGGGTGCAGTGACACAAACGAGTTGAAATCAGTTTTCCTACCTCTGGGAGATGAGAGCAACAATTACAGTTTGTTGGTGGTGGTGACCTTGAAAAATAAGAATACAACTGCAACTACCACTGTTGACACTCAGGTATGTTGGCTTCTGTTTTCGTATGTAAAAAAAAGGACAAAAATTACTCATCCTAATCAAAAGTATTGAAAAAAGTGTTTATTTTTCACAAGGTACGAAAAAGTAACTTTAGCACCTCCATAAAAACTCTGCAGTCTGCAGTGGAGGAGACTGTAAATCAGTTAGAGCAGCAAGGCCTGCTCTCTGGTGAGAGACTTGGACAAATATTCACTTCAATTTCTGATGTGTTAAACTTGGAGGCTGGCCAGGATCAGAAAGAAGATCGCTCAAAGGTGAGAGAACGCAGCTTTAGGACCGTACATTTTTTGCAATTTTTGTGATGCCTTCAACTTGGTCTGTGGATGAAGCACAGGGAATTGTGATTTTAATTAGGACTTTTTTTGTGTGTTTCAGTTTAGAGAGCAGATGTTGACCAAAATGACAGGGGTTTTAATGGATTCCCCTAGCAACACAACCCAAGAAGTGCAAATGACAGCCGAGGCTGTGGCTGGGCTCACAAAGATCTCAGATGAGCTCACTCCTGCTGCTCAAGTACTGTTGATACGATGCCTTTTTTAAAAAAAAGTTTCTTTTGAAACACAATCAGCCACACAACGTATTTATTAAAGACCAGCTTACAGAATCATAAGTAACAGTTTGACTGAAAACGTAAATCACAAAATACAACAAATATTCTTACATTTTTCCTTTTATGGATCATAAATTGGTCTTATGAATCCATTGAAACACCTACAACCAGCCATACCTGCCTCCAAGTCACTGTGTGCAAGCTGAACAAAGATTAAAAAAAAAGAATAACAGTACAAAAGAGAAGTGTCAAGTGTTAGAACAAATTTCTATGAACACAACCACCACCAGACTGAGTGTCAAGCTTTGAAAGAATTTGACTCAAAAATACAATCTGTTACAAAAAGAAAATAAATAGACCACAAGATGAACAACTGCCTTTTATGCTGGTGTTATTTGCATTAGTAAGTTCGGCACATATAAACTGCAAAGTTGTTTTGATTTGTTTTTTATTCTCTCCTCAGGAAGAAGCGGGCTCTTTGTTAGCAAACCTCAGCTCCTCTCTGAAGACGATAAGTGTCAATCAGCTCAACAAGGAAGATGAAGATGAAGTTGTGCACGCAGCCATACCAATAGTTGAAGCAGCCAGTAATATTTTGAACGTTTCATCAAATGTACAAACAAAACTTCATATATATTGCTGCATATAATTCTATTGTTCTCTGTGGCACTGGATAAATATGAAGTCGTGTGTTATTCTTAGAAAAAAGTCTCAGATTTTCTCCTGACTGGGATCAATAACATTCAGAGTGCTTTGCTGAATAATAAAAAGGTGGATGGACAACCTGCCATCATTGATTCTGGACAAATCAGTGTGTATGTTAACAGGTATGGGGTTCATGGCACTTGTTAGAATGTAAGGTTGAAATAAGGGAAGCTTCCTTTACTGAATTGCTCTGGTTCTATCTCTGGCAGAATGACTCCTGAAGACATGCAAATGCAGCACATAAATGTCCAGAAGAAAAGTTCTTCCAGATTTTCCTTTCCTTCACTTCCTGCTGGTGTTGTCTCTTCAGAGGAGCCAGTGGATGTCAGAGTAATAAACATTTATTTTATAAAGGAAAACACAACCTGAGATACAAAAAGGCTGTTTTTTATGAAACACTGTCTCAAAACTAACCCAAGAAACAAAATGCTTGTTTTTGAGACAGTGAAATCTAAAATTCTTTTGATTTTTCCAAATAATTATTATTCGTTGCATCTGTCTTCTAGATGATGAGTTTAGAGAAGAACCCATATGCTTGGAAGGAGGAAAACATCACAGGAACTGTGGGATCTCTTTCTCTCACTAGACTGAACGGCACTGTCATACCTGTGGCGAACTTACCAGAAGAAATTGAAGTAATATCTCATGTTTCTCTTGACACTCTGCATAGGTGGGAGATTTTTTTCAGATTAACATCTTCTCTGGCTTTTCAGATTCTTCTGCCAAGACTCGATGTTGAGCAAGAGAGCAGTACAGTCCTTGACCTTGCCAATTTCAGCACATTAATGATTGACGTGCCATCATCAGAGGTGACACTGGTGCTGAAAATGGAGCCATCTGAAGACATTTCTTTTTTAGTCTTCTTGGGATATCAAGATTATCCCAAAGCTGAGAGCTATGTGGCCAAGACCCAAATCCCTTTAGAGAACAAAATTGAAGGTAAATGTTGAAACTACAAGTTTGGTTTTGTTGTAAATATATATAAACACATTTCAAGAAATTTAGGACATTTACTATACAAAAGCAACTCTTTAGCATTTTTTTCTTTTTATCTTATTTTTTAGGTAAATATGTCTGTTAGTCTGCATTACATTTCTTTTCTTTTTGTTTTGTCTTTCATCATGTGTGGTATTCTGTCACAGAGGAGAAATTTACCTGGGTGCTGAGTCCCAAAGATCGAACAGGAGATGCCGGAGTGCATTATCTTGTAATAAAACCAATTGTAGAGCCGGGCATCAAATCCATCAATGCCACTGTTGCTGTTACTTCCATTGCTGCTCAGTGCAAATACTGGAATGAAACCACATCATCCTGGAGTGAAGATGGCTGCAGGGTAAGCAGAAATATAAACATTCACAAGGATTATTGCAGCTTTATATTGTACAATTTGCTCACACATTTTTCTGTTTTGGTACAGGTTGGACCACTCACCACACCTTTGGTCACTCAGTGCCTCTGTTACCACCTGACATTTTTCGGCAGCTCCTTCTTTGTCATGCCAAATTTGGTGGATGTATCCCGTACTGCTGAACTTTTTGCTACATTTGCTAATAATCCTGTGGTGGTGTGCTTTGTGGGGGCAATTTATGCTGCCTTTCTGCTGGTGGTTGTGTGGGCACGCAGGAAAGACATCCAGGATTTATGCAAGGTCAGTCTTTTTTACAGTGCATTATATTCTGATTTAGATAATGATCTTTGGAAGTTTTTATTTTCTGTAATTTTGTTTAAATTTTGATTTGTCATAAAAATACCCATCTTGTCAGTTAACTATTTAGATTTTCCTGCTTTGACCCAGGTGGCAGTTTGTGCTAGTTAGCATCAGTTTTAAATATTTAGTCACTTTAATGTATTTCTATTGGTTTACAGGTCAAGATAACAGTTCTTGAAGACAATCATCCTTTGGCAGAATATCGTTACATACTGAACATTAGCACCGGCCACCGGCATGGTGCTGCCACTTCCTCTCAGGTCAGTCAAATAATTTTATGTATCAGCTACAAGCTTTCTGCTGACACCCCCCAGCCCCCTTGAAATTTCTTTCCATCGTGACGGACTACTTCTGTTTTAGGTAACCATAACTCTGACAGGAACAGAGGGAGAAAGTGAACCTCACCACCTTACAGACCCTGAAAAACCTGTGTTCGAGAGGGGCGGGGTAGACATGTTTCTGCTGACCACTCACTTTTCTCTTGGTGATCTGCAGAGCATAAGACTGTGGCATGACAACTCCGGTGAACACCCGGCATGGTGAGAGGATAATATGCTGAGGCTAAGCTTGACTTCACTAAAGTATCATGTGTACAATCATTCATTCAATGTACAGGTATGTCAATAAAGTGATGGTGCAGGATTTGGAAACTGGTCAGAAATGGCATTTCCTGTGTAACTCCTGGCTGGCAGTGGATGTGGCAGAGTGCACTCTTGACAGGGTCTTCCTTGTAGCCACAGAAACTGACTTGAAGAGATTTAGGTGAGACTTTTACACTACAAATGAATCTGAATGAACTCTCAGTTATTGTCTGTTTTGTCTTGAATTTAAGTTGGCATAACTTCTAATTTTCATATTTTTACAGTAACTTGTTTTTCATGAAGACAGCCAAGGATTTTCGAGATGGCCACATCTGGTTTTCTGTCATTAGTCGACCTCCCTGCAGCACTTTCACACGTGTGCAGCGAGTGTCCTGCTGTTTTTCCCTTCTGCTGTGCACCATGCTGACAAGCATTATGTTTTGGGGTATTCCCATAGACCCATCTGAACAAACTATGGACCTAGGTAGGTAATAGTATGAATTATTTGGGGTTTTGAAAAAGCCAAAGGTTTATTTAATTTAACTAATGTTTTTCAAAATATGTGTAGAAACAATGTTATTATTGTTATTTTTTTAAAAAAAACCAGATTTTTTTTAGCAACTTTACCAGCAAATGAGAGGTTTTCAAATAATTAAATTGAAAAATTTCACCAAATTTATAACGACTTTTTCTTATAGGTCACATCGAGTTCACCTGGCAGCAAGTTATGGTTGGAATTCAAAGTTCGATCATCATGTTTCCCATCAATCTCCTTATTGTGAGCATCTTCAGAAACACTCGTCCTCGAGAGAAAACGACCAGAACAGAAGGGTCCAAACAGGGGACCACTGTTAGAGTTTCCCCCTCGCAAATTTCATCCCCTCAGAAAGAGGTGAAGGAGATCACTCCAGACACTGTGATCAAGGTGAAGCGACAGACACCCTGAATATACATTGTGAAGTCTATTTATGTCTCAACAGCTTCGTGTCTCCTCATTAGGACATTAAGAGAATTGCTCAGTCACTCTCAAAGACTACAAAAAGTGTGCTGCCACGTCTTGAGCTCCATCCTGGTCAGCAGACAGACATCAACACTCTACTGTCTGTGGTGGAAGACATCATTAGACAGCAGAATAGAACAACTGGAGATTTCTACACCAGCGGCTCCAAGAAGGACAGTGCTATGATTCTCAGTTTAGGCTCAGTAAATCTTCACGGTAAACTACTCTTTTCAACACTGTTTCAATTTTTTGTGTTTTTGTAACGAAGATAAATACACAATTTAACCTTCCTACGTCTGTTTACATGAACAGAAAACAGGGGGTGGGGAAACCCGGAGAAGACACCAGATGAATTTCAGAAGAAAACCAACAACAGCCGGTGCCTGTACAAGCAACTACGTCACGTAGAGAAGGAGCTTGGTTTGCTGGGACCCTCACGGTTTCCAAACACTGAAAGCTACAGCAGAGCTATGCAACAGGTTCAGGGAATGAAAAGACATTTGGAGTTTCACCTGTCCTCAGCCAGCCTGGATGGAGATCAGTTTAGTCGCAGTCCCAGTCCAGAACAGAGCATCAACGATGCCACTCACAAGAAGTGTTGCCAAGGACTGCCATGGTGGTTTGTGTTTGTTGGGTGGACACTGGTGATTGCAACAAGCGGTGTGTCAGGATACTTCACCATGATATATGGGCTGACTTATGGGAAGGACCGCTCTATAAACTGGCTTGTCTCCATGGTGGTGTCCTTCTTTGAGAGTCTTTTCATTACCCAACCTCTGAAGGTATGGAATGGCACACAGAGTCCAATAAAACATTTGCAAACTGATTTCTAAATAGCAGAATGGCAGCACAGTTGTTAAAACCATTGTCTATGTCCTAATAAAGTAAAGTTGGGAAGTTTTTTTCTCCCAGGTTCTTGGATTTGCTGCTTTCTTTGCTTTGGTTCTGAAGAAAGTTGACCAGGAGGAATTTGGAGAGCCTCAGATAGATGAGAACCTCAGGAATACAAGTATTTTTTCCCCCCTATCTTTACATTGATTTTCATTTAGAAAATACAACATATATCGATCCTAAATTTCTCCCTCAGATGATCCTGATGTGGTGCGAGCAGCAAGAAGAGACAGCACATGTAGCTTTTATCAGCCACCACCTCCTACTGACGTTGAGAAGATGAGAAGAAAGATGATTAAAGAGCAAAAAGTCTTTGCCCTCATCAGAGAGATTCTTGGTAAAGTTACCACCATGTTAGATTTCAGCAGTACAAACAGGGAATGTAATACAATTTGAAGTGGTAATGTACAATATTTGTTTGTGATACAGCCTACATGGGATTCATGTGGGTGTTGCTTCTGGTGGCTTATGGTCAGCGGGACCCCAACGCTTATTTTCTGACCCGTCACATTCAACAAAGTTTCAGCAAAGGCATCTCCAACTCCAAAAGTATTCAGGATGTGTTCAGTTGGGCAAACACAACTTTACTGAGTAACCTCTTTGGGAATTACCCAGGTAATCATAATACACAAATGTTTTCCTGCTAAAAACAAATAGCAAATATGCACAAATATTTTTCATTTTTTATATTTTGATCAGTTTATCAATAAATGCAGTAAAGGAGGTTACCTTGTCCTGTTGAATTACTTGTTACATTTTGACTTAATAACAAGAAGCAATAAACTTAGCCTCCTTGAAAAAATTACTGGCCTTCGACTTTACTAAACGTCAACACATCGACTTTACTAAATGTTGTGGATTGTTCTTGTTTTGTCACTTCTAAGTTCTAATTTGTTTATCTCTAAACTCTTTTACACATTTTCTATTAATCCAATCTAATTATTTTTCCCAGGATTCATCACAGATGGAAACTCAAAGCTGGTTGGTAACGCTCGCCTTCGCCAGGTGAGGGTGCAGAAAAACTCCTGCGGCGTTCCTCGCTCCATGCAGCAGTCTGTGCCCGACTGTCATGCTCCATACTCGTGGGACTTGGAGGACATGGGCTCCTATGGACCAGGCTGGAGCCAATCTGTGGGTGATAACACATCACTGGATCCTCACAGTCCATGGGTGTACAAGTCCCAAAGCAAACTGAAGGCTTACCCCATCTGGGGCAGAATGAATCTCTACAGAGGAGGCGGGTTTGTGATGGATCTGGGCTCAGATTTACAGAACTCAACTAGGTAGATGTTCTATTTTAGCTGAAATTAATCCATTGAAATGGCATGGAATCTGTTGATAATACTTTCATCCATGTGCCAATAGAATCCTTCAATACCTTTATGACAATACTTGGCTTGACATGTACACACGAGCGATCTTTATCGAGTTCACCGTGTACAACGCAAATGTTAATCTCTTCTGCATCGTCACGCTCATGCTGGAGACAACTGCCATAGGTAAGCAGAGTTTATGCATCAATAAGAACTGTACAATAAGACGTGGAATTTCCATAATATTTGTCTACTAGGAGCTTTCCAGTTCCACCATGAGCTTCAAAGCGTGCGCCTTTACCAGTCGACCGGTGGCCTTCACATCTTTGTTATGGCTTCTGAAATCGTCTACTTTGTCTTTGTCATCTATTACATGTTCGTTCAGGTGAATAGCTTTACTGCTGTAAAAAATGCACAATAAAGTTGCTCAGTTAAACACATGACACATTGTTTTTGTTTATTATGCAGGGAAAGTTAATGAGGAAAGAAAAGTGGGCCTATTTCAAAAGTAAATGGAACCTGATTGAGTTGGGGATCATACTCCTAAGCTGGAGCGCACTCTCTGTCTTCATCAAGAGGACTTTACTGGGGAAGAGAGACATGGACATTTATCAGAATAACAAAGACCAGTAAGCAGTAGGACAAAGACCAGTACACTCATAATTTTCTTTAATTTCTTGTGTGAGTTTCCCTGCACCACAATAGAAACTCTGTTTCTCCAAAAGACAAAAACTTAGTCCTAATTTTTGTTTTCTAAGATACGTGCTTACTGGATTTTCCTTTAACCCTCTGCATATCAGGAGACATTTTGTGCAAATAATGTGATTAGAATTTGTGTTATGTAAAATGTAAAATATTAAGCTTGTTCATAGACAGTTATTAAATCTGTAATACACTTATTAAAACAAAAAGGGAAATTAATTTAAAAACAAGCGCTTTTTATCTCCTGTCTATCTCCAGATTTGCGAGTTTTCATGAGACGGCCCAGGCTGATGCAGTGCTCGGGTATATTATTGCCTTTCTAGTTTTGCTGGCTACAGTCAAACTGTGGCACCTGCTGAGACTTAACCCAAAGCTGAACATGATTACAGCCACACTGCAGCGCGCTTGGACTGATATTTCAGGCTTCCTGGTGGTGATGACCATCATGTTCCTGGCCTACTCCATTGCTGTGAGGAGTTTCTCACGCATAAGAATATAACGCCCTGCATATTTTTAGTTTTATCTACATTTTGTAAAACAAACCACATTTAAAAGTGATTATTAACACAGAGATTATCTTTCTCTTTTTCAGTCTAACCTGATGTATGGGTGGAAGCTGTACTCCTACCGGACTTTACTTGATGCTGCACAAACTATAGTCAGCTTGCAACTTGGTATTTTTAATTATGAAGAGGTTAGTATGAGACTAATAAAACTATCACACCGCAGATATTAGCAGCTAATTCTTCTCAAGTGCATTTCTTCTTTCTGATCCGTCAGGTTCTAAACTATAATCCGGTGCTTGGGGCTTTCTTCGTCGGCTCCTGCATTGTGTTCATGACCTTTGTGGTGTTGAATCTCTTTATCTCTGTGATTCTTGTGGCGTTTAGTCAGGAGCAGATACATCACAAGGTAACTCGCTCATAGTGAGCCTTATATATCTGAACATTATTAAATTCACTTTTGACAGCAGCTAACTTGAATCATTGTCTGTATAAAGCTTAGTTTGTTACAGATTAAGTGAAATCAGCTTTAGGTCACTGTATGATCTTCGAGTTAAAGGTAATTCTTCTTGTTTTTCCAGCCATCAGAAGAGGAGGAAATTGTTGACTTGATGTTGATGAAACTCTGCAGTTTGTTTGGACTTAAATGTAAGAAGCAAGTGAGTTATGGCCAAACTGAGGGGTACACCTCATCTGCTTCCAATAACAAACTATTGACAATTTCTTCTTAAGAAATTGACTGAAGTATGATATGTTTATCTTAGTTTAACATCACAATCTCAGTCTGCTGTACCTGACTTCATTTTGTTGCCAAGTGTTTGGTTTGTGACATTTTATTCCATCCAAGTTATTCAGTAGTGGTTATCTCTACAGCTGAACATCTGTCACTATTTCATGATGCGCTACAACAGGTAATAGCAACTAAGATATTGCATTTGGAGTGCATATTTGTTAAATAAATGGGTAGTGCTATAAATAAAAACTTGCCAAATACAGTGTGTTGCATATGGTAACCTAAATATATTGCTGTACATAAACCTCCTTGTAGCTCAAAGAATTGTATACATCATTATCTTGTAAGTTAAAAGCTACTAATTGACTTGATGCTTGAAAAACTAGTGCTTAATAAAACTTATGTAAACAGTTTGAATCTTTATTGCTGTTTTACATTCATGTTATGTTTTATTAGTCAAATTCAGTTTTTACTTCAATACACACTACAAGGTTGTTTTGAGTAATGTCTGTTTAGTGATTGATTTATAATTTAACTTTAGCTACTGTGTCTCCCCTAATTTTCTATGTTCATATTCTACTGCCTGTAATGCTTGTACCGTGACAGCAACTAAAAGTTCAACTGTTAAAACATCTTCTCCCTGGATGAATGAAACCATCCGCTCTGCTAAACGTGGCTGCAGGCAGGCTGAATGCTTATGGAAATCATCCCGTCTAGAGGTTCACAGGCTTCACCTTAGAGATCTCAGGTTTTCTCTCCAATGCAGTATA
>JAVKLF010000038.1:6201139-6222132 GCA_034783495.1 Millerichthys robustus
TTGTGTTACCTAAATGCAAATAAAGTAAGACAGAACAGTTTCATTTGCAAGCCAAAGGTAGGGATTATAGAGATAAATAATGTTAGTTTGCATTTAACCGTGCAGTTATTCTTTTGAATGACCAATAAATTGAAATTAGTTGAATCTGAAATTTAAATAAAGAATGTGTGCTTTGAGAATCAATTAAAAGTTCATGTTTTCCCACTGTTTTAGGTGTATTCTGTTGCTTTTTGTTCTTATAAATACTTTAAAAAACTAATCCTATTGCACTTTGCTTATTCATCTTTTGTTTTTATAGCTGATGAATATTGATAAATACGAATCTATGATTTTGGAATAATCACATCACACACTGTTAGATTCATCTGCTGACTCCAACCTCTTCACTCTGTCATGTATGCTTATGCAAATCGATTGGTACCATGGCAACCCAAATGCAGTAGATGCATTATTTTTCACAATCAAACTGAACAAAGCAGTTCAAACTGTGTTGTGGTTTAATTTGAACTCTTTCTCATGTAACTGTTTAAGATTGTACAACCAACTTTTAGGCTGAAACTGGTTTTATTTACCTTTTTTTTATAATAAAGTCCTTCTGTTAAAGCAAACTGCTCTAATCTAATCAAACATGATGGAGATTAGCTGTTTTTGTTCTCATCTGTGAGCTTCACACTCAGCATCAGAACCATCAGAATTACCTATGAGAGATTTATTAGTTTCTAACATTGTGCTTCTATGTGCAGGTTATTTTTTGGTGACAATGTAGATGTGAAACCACATTAAATAAATGCAAAAGCTTTAAATTGTTTTTATTCAATTTTGAGGCAACATTAAAGAAATAAAAAAGTCTTTGTTGAGCACAAGTGCTCTCCTTCAAGTTTTAAAAAAATTTTTCTTCGTCTTTGTTTTTAGGTGTCCCATGATTTTGCCATTAATTTCAACCCCGATGATGATGAATGTGAAGGTAAGAAGATTTCTGCAAATTATACAAAACATCTGTAAAGTAAAAACGTTGTTCAGCAAGGTTTTCAATCCAATTCAGATTAATTTGCTAAGCTTATTATTTGTGTTCCCAAACACCTTTCTTTAGTTAAACTATGGAAGGTTTTTCTTCTTTCTGCAGGTGTTGCTAACTTCTTTCTTTCTATACATTGTGCCGTCTTTGATCAGGGATCCAAGGAGTGGTTGAGGCATACCAGAACTGCCTTCCTAAGATCCAGCTGTACGGTCCGACAAACATTTCTCCCATCATTAACAGGATAGCCAAGGTGTCAGCAGGAGATGGCAACATTAAAGATGCTTCTGTGAGTCTGCCTTTGTGCTCCCCAGGAATATACAGATGGATGCAACACAGTCTTTCTTGTTTCTTTGTTTATTTAAAGGAACCCCCATTAGTTCTCTCTGCAGTGAGGACTAGTCTTCCTGGGGTCCACACGAAAGCAGAACAACTGTGCAATAAAACACAAATTAAACGGACACACAACCTCTTCCCCACACATCCCACAAATCTAACCAACTCATCACCATCAGAAAAGTCACAAAAGAACTAATAGCAAGAACAAAAATGAACATTTTGGTACTTTTAAAACATCTGATAGATAATGAAAGATCTAATCTCATACATCCATAATGTATACACCAGTGCCTTTGTTCTTATTTGCGTGCAATAACAAGTTATTAGTTTTCTGCTGATGAATCTGATAACAACAGATGGGTTTAACTTTTCTGAACTTCTAGGCAGGGTGTGACATATATTTCCTCAGTTTGAATGTTGATTTTATTTTTTTTACTGCGTAGAAAGTTTGCCACTTGTTGCTCTACAGTTTACAGTTCTTCCTGCGGAGCAGTCTCTGTTGTCTCTGTGTTTGCTGTTAGAATGTCCAAAATGCATCTATTGGGAGGTGACGTCCCCCAAAAACATTTTCCCAAAGGACACAATGACTTTAACGTTATATTTAAATATTAATGTAATGACCAGGATGTACTAGTCTACCTGTTTTAGCTGCATATATTTCTCTGCATGGTCATCTTCATACTAGACTTCATACATCTGATATGTCCTGCTAAAGTGTGACATGATTTGTGTCACGTGCAGGTGTGTGCAGGTGTGATGAATTGCCTACAAACTACAATAATAGGGTGTGGGAATGATATATTTTTATGGGAGTAGAAAATACAGATAATTGTGTGAAAATGTAAGGAATAGCAGTATTTTTTTCAGGCTGAATTAATTACTTTTGTACAGTAATGAAGTATTTGTTCTTTTTAACTTTACAACTCTGTTCACATGTGAGGCAGGTTCTTTCCTTTGCCTCCGCGTGAAGCCAAGCCCACGCTGATCTGCGGTCTGCGTTGTGGCTCGCAGTCCAGGTTCCGCGTGAGCAGCCTTTGGCTTCACTTTGTGCTTGTAGTCGTGATGCCGTATGATGCAAAAGCAGAAATATAAAGTTAATTAGTATTACTTAAATTATACATAGTTGTAGCACAAGGAGTTGCAATTAGGTTTTTCTACTTCTCTATGTGAAGGATTTATTTTTTTAGTTTGTGAACTGCACCCAAAGCGTGCCCAGTAAAGTTGACGAGCTTCTTTTTTAATCATCACTCTGAAGAGTTTTGTTTTAGTATTTTTTTTTATCCTGAGGAACTTGTAACCACAGTCAAAATACCAAAAAACATTTTATTATAATATTAATAATTAAAAATAAAGAGTTGCATTTAAGAAACCACAACATTCCACAATGTTTGTGTTCTGAAGTTAACGATGAATAAACTATGAAACAAAATATTTGCTGCTATTTTTAATGGTTACATCATTTCATGTACCATTTAACATTAGGATTACCATTATAAAGGATTATTAGATTATTATTAACATTAGTTAATAATTTGTTGGCTAATAAAGCTGTGAACAGTTTATAAACCATGAGCAGTTTTATTGCAAGAGTTAAACACAGTGATCCTTTTTGAATTTTGTCCAAGGTTATGTTTTGTGCCTCAGGGCTGCTGTATGATAACTAAGGCTCAGCGGAGGTTTTAAAAGCCTCCAAAATAATATCAAAGTCTCGTCCCAGATTACGACACATACTGAGAGATGTCCTTGCTCACGAACGCGTCGCTGGCGAACTGCTTTGATTATCACACAGATTCAGTCTTGACTGAAAGTTTGTTTCTGCTTGCAGCGATACCACATCCTGCTCATCCTGACAGACGGTGTGGTGACAGATATGGCCGACACACGTGAAGCCATCGTTCGAGCCTCCTACCAGCCCCTCTCCATCATCATTGTCGGTGTGGGTAATGCCGACTTCACAGACATGCAGATTCTGGATGGAGATGACGGAGTCCTGCGGTCACCAAAGGGTGAACCAGTCCTCAGGGACATCGTGCAATTTGTGCCCTTCCGAGACTTCAAAACGGTCAGCGTTTTTCACCATCTGTCACTTGTTAACTATCATTTCTTTTTCAACCCTTATCATGTCTATTCCTGCAGCATTTACAGACGTTGTTGAAGAGATAAACAGGTAGCTGAGTTTATTTTTGCCTGTGCTACGGATTCAAGAAGATTTATTTAAACAATAATAAGACTGATGTTGCCACGTGCAATTAGCAACATCAGCTGTATAACGAATGTAGTCTGTTCTGAATTACAGATCTTACATATGTTGATATACATGTTTAGTCTTTATTCACTTCATTCCTTAGGTTAAACAATGTTTTACTGCTGTTTGAAATACTCCAACTGCCCTCTCCCCTCTGCTACAGGCTTCCCCTGCAGCCCTGGCCAAGTGTGTTCTAGCAGAAGTACCGGGTCAAGTAGTTGAGTATTTTAGCCACAAGGCCATATCCCCAATGAGTCCGATGAGGGAATTACTTAGCCCAATCCTGAGCCCAGTGGCCACCACCCCAACGGAATAACTGCATCCTCAATTCCTTTTGAGCGCAGCACCAGTCTGTCTGACCAACAGGGGAAGAAGATGCATGCCTGACTACTTTGGAAAAAGAACTGAAGAGAAAATCCTTCTAAATGTTTTCTTTATTTTTCAGTCAGCAACGTGTTTACATAACAGAACCACATAGGTTGCAAGTAACATGTTCCTATGGTTGATTTGGGTTGAGCACTTCTACCCGGCTGTGCTAACTGACCATCCTGCTGTTTTAGCATCATCAATCCTAAAGGATTTTATTATCTCTCCTGGATTTTGTGCGTGTTCACTCATTCACTCAGTGGTGATGTACTTCTTGGATTCTTTTATTGCCTTCAGAGAGCAGGCATGTCATCTCAGTCTAATGTGCTCCTTTCCTCCCATCATTTTCCAGATCGTTTTTATATGCACTGCAATCAGTAAGGAATTGTTGAACTTAATCATGTTAAATTAATTCAATAAAATTCTGTGATTTATTGTTCAAACTTGTAACTTTCCAAAGTGTGTCTGGCTGCAGGATTAACCTTATTTTAGATTAGATTTGTTATCCAAAATGCACATAGATGAAACATTTCAATACACCCAGCTTACATTACCAAACACTGTAAATATTTTATTTTCTTAATAATGTGTATTTCTTGATGGAATATTTGGCTTAAATGCAAAGCTTTGCTCTAATGTGCACCTGCCATTGACAATAAATCAAGAACTGTCCTGCGTTAACTACGAATTACACAATGCTGATGTAAATTAGCAGTTCATTCAGTTCGTTTATATTGCTCCAAAAGTCCTGTTCAAACATTACATAGAGAATGTGAAGAAATTCAACTCAATTCACACAGGTATAAAATTTGCTACTTTTGTGTAATCTTTGTAAAAATACTTATAACACCTGATGGCCAAAAACGTAATAAACCCCAGCACTTCTTCTGTGTAGCTTCCACATCATTTATTCTCACTTCAAACATTTGCGAAATTACAAGTGACACAAAAACATCAGCTTTAGCTTTTTGTGTGATTTTAATTCAAAACAGGAGCTAACAGTTCCAGCAGTTAATATAGTCTTTCAGCCAAGCTGCAATCATGGTTTTAGTTCACAAGGTGGTTAACAATTGCACCCAGTTTCTGTTTTTTTTGTCAAGTGGCTTTAGTGTGGAAATCATATTTCATGGCAGGTTATTTCTCTCTGAACTGCTCAGTGTGATTGTCATCTTTTTGTAAACCATTATGCAGTTGGCATCTGCTGTTAATTTCATTTAGCAAATAAACAAAATTTGACTTTTTGCTGCTTTTTTATGCAATATACTTCAACAAGTTTTAAAAAATGAAAGGAAAGCACAACACTGATCCCAGTTAATGCTGTAACACAGATGTTGGTATTGATTTCATTTGCATTGGAATAATAAATTCTTGGAAATTATAACTGAATTCTGTTAGTCTTTCTTACTATGAGGTGAGAGTTTCTCTTGAGCAAATTGCCTTTTTCATCCATTAATTCAATTTCCAATTAACTCTTGGCAGACGGATGTGGACTTAAATGTGAATAAAGGAGGATCTTTGATTGTGTTTTCCTGCTGAGCTTTACAGTTCTCATTATTTTTTAAAAAGCTATAACCTTCAGGTTTAGTATTTACCCAGCAAGAGTTTAGTTGAATGTTGACTGTAATGATAGTCAGAAATTATTATGTTTTGGCCACAGTATTTCCTAAGAACAATCTCGCTACACTATGTGAAGGTTCTGCTTATAAGGCTAAATTTACCTGCAACTCCTCAGACTGACTGAAGAAGTCTCTTAGAGACTAAATGTTTTAACAAAAAAAGAACCTGTCAAGAGGACCTATTTTGGATATTTATACTGGATTATTGAGATGCATAAGGGCAATATTTCTACAGTTAATACCGAAACTCTCATTGTCTCCAAACAGCATGAAAACCAGTTGTTTATTATACTGCTTTTAATGTTAATTATTGTGTGAAGGTCGCCACCTAAGTTGGTCAAAAAAGAACAATTGTGTTTTTAAGTTTTAAAAAAACGCAATTTCTAGATACACAGGGAAAACAAAAAACTGAATAAACAAGTCTAGAAAATAGTACTTTGATCTAAGATGTACAGAAGAGAATTAGGGTCACAATGCAAAAATATGTCTATATTTTCAGGATTCAGAATATCAGGGTCTGTGTGCTGATGTGGTTTTCTTTGTGTTTTGTGATCCCCATGTTTCTGGCTTCCTGTGTTCTCTCTCACTTCTCTCTCAGTTCACTCTCTGCTCTTTAATCTCACCTGCCCATAGTCTTCAATCAGCCTCTTCCCCCAGGTGTTACTCATTTACCTCTCTCCCTCTGTTGTATTTAACCGGTCCACTTTCACTTCCTCCCTGTTTGCTCATTCTTCTTGCTTGTCCCTGTCATTCTGTCTGAATGGCAGAGATTGATCAGATGTTTCTTTTAGTTTTGCAGAGGTTTAATTTTTTTTCATTCCTTTTTCCGAATACATAACGTATTTGCTACTCTCAGGATGGAAGGACCATTTCACCCAGTATAACAAAACGTCTTTCTGAACAGGATTACCAACTACAGATTTAAAGTCAGAATTCATTTTTTTTCTCAGAACTCTGATTTCAAACACATTATTAACAATTTTAACCCCCATGATTCTCTTAAATAGCAGAAACAAAAACATATTTCTTATTTTAGTTTTTGAGTCAACATTTAAAAAAAATTATTACATGAAATCATCTTTCTAGGTGAAGCTGATCTCGACAGATTTTTATCACATTTTGTTATACAAGTTTGACTTATTTTTAACAAACATTCCACAGTGCTAATGATGAAGTAAAAAATCTAAAATGCAGTATTTGGTAAAGGCCTCTGTCAAACATCAAATTCACAACTCTAAATGCACAAATAAAAAAATAATTCAATGTGTCGGAACTCTTCACCATACACTAGTAGTTGTTTGGTTGTTTGCTGGCCTCTGTCTGCACAAATACTTGTAGTTTTACCAGCTACACTGACTCACAAACATCACCCCCAGCTACAAGCATTTATTCGGCTTTGCTTTGTCTTCTTTAGCCTCACCAGCCCTTCCCAGACACAGACTTTTGACTTCTCGTGAAAGCCCCCAAACTACCTCTGCTTTGTGTGCTCCTTTAAAAATCAAATATTGAAGATTCCTGTGCCTCTGCGGAACACAAGAGGAGGGCCGATCGATTTAGCGGGCGTAGTCTTAGAGCCATATCCAGTTACTGAAATGTCCATAACCTTGAGGAGTTCGGTCAGATGCTGGGTTTTATGTGAGCTTAATGCAGAGTAAAAAAGATGAAGAAATAACTTTGTTCATAAGCAGAATATGATGGTTTGTTGAGAAAACTTTTCTGCGATAATCTGTTTTTTGTTATTTTCAAGTTAATGTAATGTATTGTTTGCATTCCTAATTTGTAAAAAAAAAAAGTTGTGTAAAATCTTTGCCAATTGCTTTGACAGACACTTTTGAAAATGTAGCAGCCAACTTCGTTGTTTTCCTTAAAAACTTTGTGGATCTTTATCTTGAACTAAACAACCCACAACATGCAGCTTTCAACAAACAATTCTGACTTCATGAGAAAATTTACAATAGAAGGCATCCGCTTTCCATGACAGTGCACACTTCCTGTACGAACAGCCTGCTTTACTTCAGGTCATGAGGAGTTCAGATGGTTCAATAAATGGTCTTCAATATTTTAGTGAGATGTAATTTCCAAAATTGATAGACTTTTGATTAGGTTTTCTATCACGTTGTTTTAAAAACACAAACACACACATTATCTCTCTGTATGTCTCCTTTATTGATAACCAGAGAAAGGTTTTCAGTCCATAACCACTTTATTCAGCTGCTGTATCTGCAGGCTGTTTGAGTAACAACCCTAGCCTTATTTTATTGCAACAAGGAGAAGAAAAGTATTTATTGCATGCTTACTTTTATTGTTAAGCTGTGCAGTGCAGTTATTCATTTGGATTTGATGGGATGCTAACATGCGAGGCAGCATTTACAGGAATATCTACTCTTGCAGTTTACTCTTTCTGCCTTGCGGTTGGGAAAATAAATCTTGCCAAACTGAAACTGCCTGTGAAAACGGCTGTTGTAATTACAATGTCTAAATATCTTTGGACAAATAGGCAGATGTACTTAAACATTATATTTTACTGTCTAGTTTCCGTTTAGTTTCTTAACTTGCTCCAGGGATTAGCCTTATAAAAGTTACACAGTGCAAACAACTCCAGAGGAAACAAAATCATAAAGCCTTCTTGAAATGTAGGGCATGTTATCATGTACATAGTTTGCTGATGCTGTGCGTACTTTGCATGAAAAGAGGGACCCAAACATACGGTTTTAATTCCATCAGACAGTCCCATTCATTTACTGGCTATTGTTGAGAGCGCTGAATAACCGTTGTTTCCATGGTGACACCTACTTGTGAGAAGACACCGACCTTCGTTTCGGTTTGATTCAGGGGCGAAACTGCAGGATGTGCTGAGGACTCAGTAAGGAGGTCATCCACACATCATTATGAAGAGAGGTGGTTTTGATTGTGTTGACTGCTGCCTTTTAGCGAGGCCACCCATTGTCCAGAGGAGCTGAGAGCATCAGCTATGTTCAATCCAGGGAGATTATCTCCTTTTTTTTTTTTTTTTGAATTCTCTGATTTATGGCTCCAATTAAAGAACGCTCACTGCTGGTTAGGATTCACTGGATATAACATCTACAGTGGGAATGCACTGAGGGGCATCGTGCTGTGGTTTAATGGAATCACCTCAAGCACCTTTATGTTATCAGATCACTTTTAATGCTTTTAAACTCAGCTCAGTTTCTGTGAGCCTCATACGGGTTAGCCTACCTTTAGATAGAGGGAGGAGCTGTTGGATTTATTCTCAGTGGCTGATTTACTCCCAGTAATAACGAAATGACTAATAAGAGATGAGATATCACAGTTGTAATTAGCCGTTTCTACCATCCCCAGTGAGAACGAAACGGCGTCCAGCTCCGCTGATGATGTGTCATTCCTCAGGCACTCAGGCTTTACTAACATGAATATTTGCTCAGAAATTAAATTTTACACTGAATTGCAAGTTCTACTCATCTTAAATAAATGAATGTGGCTTTTGTGATCAGCAAAAAATGAAACGCAGTCTAATTTTTTGCCATTATCACATGATTTCCAAAGATGTAACTCTCCCGATCATCGGGTGCTTTCTCAGTGTGCGTGGTCAATCCAGCATGTAGGCAGCTGGTCTGAGGTCAGAGTCAATAAATCAGTCATGTGGAAGATCTGCTCACCTTGATAAGGAAAATGAAAGGACAGAAAACCACATTTGCAAATTGTAGCTACAAGAAAAAAACATGCCGCCCAGTCCTGTTACTGTTACATTTCTTTTTGTTTACTATTTGATTTTGCCATAACTCCATGAAATTTGTTAGGTTTCTCTTTTTATTTCAATGTTTAATTGTTGTCATTGTCACTGCAGCTTCTGTCATTGCATAGGAAGGAAACAAAAACTCTCATAATGAACATTCAGTATAAGTTTGACTACAGGTATTCAATTACTGTTCCTCATCCTAACGGTGGAGCTGTGTGTTTGAGATAAATGTTAATGCCAATGTGACAATTAAGTCACACAATATATTTGTATGTATTTAGAAAAAAATAACAATTTACCAACCAGAGTAAAACTAAGCAATTATAATCTTTTTGTTGCTATGCTAAACAGGTTGTTTGGGGACTCAGCATTAGTAAAAAACTAAACTAAAATAAGCCTTTTATTCATTCAAAGAAGGGAAAAGATTTATATTGAAAGCAACATGTTTGTTTTTTCTGGTGACATTGTGCATGCACACTTATAGGTTGCTGTTTTTTAATTCTTATGAATGAAAAATCGTTTGGCCTAAACTTGAACAGACTGCATGAAATCTAAAGTAATATTTACCATGACGAGTTTAACAAAAACTTTCTAAAGTTACTGAAACAAGAAACTGGTCCACCACAGAGTTTGAGTCCACCACCACGAGCACCTTGCTGAGCTTCAACAGCACTGACGTACAGTTTTGGTACAATTGCTCACCATCGTGTAATCAATTATGTTAAAGGTCACATTCAGATTTAACATTTATTACATCAAACAGGACAAGACGTTTACCTTTTTAAAAAAAATAATTCACATTGCAACTGAAGCTGCTGGTCAGACTCAATGTTGAACATGTTGAAGTTCTGACTCTGTGACTGCATGAGACAAAAACCAACTTAGGTCAAAGTTAGAATTGATCATTGGCAACTTGTTTTAAGAACAGAATATTCATTTGTTTTGTTTTCTTCACATTAATATGTGACTCAGTGACTCTGTGTTCTCATCTGTCTATGTCTCGGACACTCCTACAGACAGATTGTAATTTAATCAGGCTCCAGAGTGTCTGGTTGACCAGCTGGACTGGATTTGGCGATAGGCTTGGTGCAGAGGCAGAGATTAGGTTACATGTAGAAAAGCAAATTAACAACAAAAATCCATGTCAGTAGCTAGTTTAGAGAGCTTCTTTTTGTTGTGCTCTGTGGTTGAAAACAACAAGTTGTTTTCTCTTCTGCAGGTAATGGATGTAAAAATGTGTTTTGGTGTGATTTGTGTGACTTCCGCTAGAATCATCAGTTGTGTCTATTACCTGTTAAAATAAATGCATTTAGAATTATAAAGTGATGACTCATAGCTACATGATGTTTACTACTTATACTTTTGTTTCCCTGCCTTTTGGCATGAAGCAAAAAGACAAAAAAGCACTACTGGTTTTAAAATGCTCAACAATGGCATGAAGTGAAGTGCATATCTGCTACCTGATCTGTGAGCTCTGTATAAAGCTCTGTAACCTTGAGGGGAGAATCTATAGGAGTATTCCCTTTCGCATTGTCCCAGTGTCTCTCCACATTTAATGTTTTTCCATTATGTGGTTCAGTGCATTGTGGCACAGCTCAGTATATTTGGTTTATTCTTTGTAAATATCAAATGGCATATTCAACGCTTTACAATCTGTTGTTTAATTACTCTTAAACAAGAGAGTAATGTATTTTTTTTTATTGAGAACATGTTCTATGAATAAATAAATCAACAACAAAAATGATAGCATCCCAGAATCAGTGCAGTGTTGCATTATTCAATAAAACAGAAGAAGTCAAAGGGAACTTTCGTACAAACCACCAGAAACAAAGTTATTCTCTTGGACTCTTTCTTGCTGGCAGACATCAACCATTTAAGTAGTATCATGTTACATGAATGATTTATGCATGGAATAAAAATAAAGGCATGGTGCATTCATTTTATGCCATAATATTGTGGAACAGCTGTGTTGGGAAAGCCGGAGGAAGTACTTAATGCAAGATGAGGACAACAATGAGTCTTTGGAGTCACTGCTGATTTTCTGCTCCATGATGATGATTAGCAATTATGTGTTAACCAGGTTAAATGAGCTTGTGTACACACACCTGTGCTTGTCAGGGGAGTCAGTGATGGGACTGTGAGGATACACACATTTTTGTAATAACTGTAATGCATGGATTGGACAAGTGAGTTGGAGTGCACTGAAGAATTTGCAAATTTTCATTTAGCCCTGTTTGTTAATGTAATCTCATGTTCAAATATATTAATGGGTAATCAAAATGATTTGCACTACTAGTAAAATCTTTAAACATGTTGCTATAAATAAAAGCATTTTAATGTTGTTTTTAGGCATAAACTTTTCGATATTGGTTTTTATTTTGCATGTACAGAAGATGTCGTGCACAATGACCTTTTCAGCCATACTGGAGATTATTAAGTTTTTTAGCCACCAGTGTCAGGTTATTTAAAAAAATAATGCTTTGATCTACCCTCAGTATTTTGCTGGGGTATTTAGCAGCCATTCAGGGACACATCTGTTGGAGAATTAAATGCCACCACTGATAGCACTTCTAATCTTGACTGGTTAATAAAGAAGACAATGCAGTGGTAGATAAATTAAATATCTGGTGTAAACATGCTGCCACCTGACAATGTAGGACAGATACAGATCAGGGTAAATTCTGTTAAGCTCACCTGTACTCTTCTGCAATGACTCTGAAATCACCCCTCCCAGCAACTCTCACTCATTCAGCGTTCCATCGTCATGCTTGTCCTTCTGTGAGCCCAGGCCTTGAGGTTCCTGCGTTACATTTTCTTTTCTCCTGTGTTTTCTAGAACTTCTGGTATTATTTTTCTACCTTGTCAGCCTTTCTGTTCCTCAATATTAAAAGTTTTAGCTTTCTTATTTCAGGTCTCCCTGGTGTTTCGCGTCTGCAGTTGGAATCTTTTATACAACAACTTCCTGCCTTGTCGAGCTCGCTGTTGTGACCCCACGTCACATTGCAAATTACAATCATCCACTTTTATTGATTTTAAAGTTGCAGCGAAGATAACAGCGTAGGCAAGTCTGGAGCTGAATCTCAAAATAATACCGAGTTTCGTGTAATTGGCTTTGGAAGGATTTTTACATTGAATGGTAACATAGTTTATCTGCTAAATATTCCTCTCACTTGTTTAATTGTTTCTTATATTCGATTCGGAAATGTTGGTTATCTTACTTGAATCAGGAGACAGTTATTATTGATTTGTAATTCCATTTCAGAGCACTTCGGTGTGGTTGCATCAGCATATGAGGTGGCGTGTCATTTCATTTCTTCTGCCATTGATCGGTGAAGTCTCTAAATAACATCACCTCTCTGTATCTTGTAATTGGAATCTAATTACTTTACAGATGTAGAGTAAACACATTTTTTGAGTGATATACCTTTAGCTATGCTGCTGTGCCTAATGTCTTAAAAAGCGACATTGGACTTGTGATACTACAGAAAAGATGGGTGAAGTTTAATGTCTGTAAAGTTCAACATGATGAAAAATACTGGAAACTGTACAAAATGACCCTGCAATTTCAATGACCAAGGGCCACATCACATAACATAGTAACATCTTAATTTTACCACAAGTTCTACCAGGCTAGAAATTGAGATCATTACCGTACAGCTACTGCAGCTATGCTCAGATAATTATGAGCTAAAATGGGACAGAGCTAGCTCCTGGTATCAGTGGTGAAATTGTAATTAGACATTATTATGAGAGTTCAGGCACAGGTTTTTCATTGTTCTTCTGACCTCTTTTTGATTAAAATTACCCTGCTCTTCTCCTTTACTAGCAACTTTTGTCCTGATGTCAAATTCTCCAGATTATGAGTAATAAAAAGTAGTACTATGAAAAGACAGATGGAATTAAATACGTTGATCGTATAAGATAACAAAGAAATGAGAACTCATTGATTGAACTATAAGGAAAAGTAAATGAATTTCTCTATGAATATTAGGACAGGTAATTGTGGCTTTGTCTTTTTAGGTGTGAGAAAATAAGAGAAAGCTCTCAGGCTTAACAAAATAGGAACATGTATATCCATATTTTCATGTTTGTCATGTGGGGACAGGAGTTCTCAGTGCTACACTCTTCAGAACAAACTACCAGAAGGACGTCAGCGAAACATTTGTGAGACAAATGGCACTCACCAAAAGGGCTGGTAATATTTATTTAGTGCTGTCCATAAGATGGAGCGGTCTGTCCTCCCCCAGCACATTCATTGTGGGAGTAATGCATTGCTAACATTTTTTTCACCTAATGTCCCTGAGCAACGAGTGAGGGGAAATTCAAAATAAGATGTATGTGTTTGAATGGCCACTGATGGTAACTACAAGCCCACGACAGTGGAACCATTTATCAGAACTGATAAACACACCTGACGCTATTTTTTAAAGTCAGCGTCTCTATTCTCTATTCTTTTTTGGGAAGAAGTTAAATCATTAAGCAGTGCTGCAAAACATAATATTTTTTTAAAATAGCTTTAATACGTTGCTCTTTTTTGTTCCAGTTTGCAGGACATAAGGAATGGAATGGCGTAAATAAAAAATCATCCCGTATGTAAACAATTATCCTGTGTGTTTGTGTGAATGCGGTTGTGTTTTTACTTGTATAGAGACCTGAGAGACACGATAACAGATTTTATGGTGTGTGATCATTTACTGAAACTAGGGAGGCACTATCACCCAGCATTCAGTGTGTGTGAAGATTATTATAAAATTTTCTTCATTATTCACCGGTGGATCCCAGACATGAAAACAAAACAGAATTGAAATGCAAATTTCCTACAGAAAATGTAATGATTGTTCTTTTTTCTACTTCTTTTTTTTTACAGCAAAAGAGCTTCATTTGTATAATAAAATGCACTGAACTGATGGTAAAATACATGGGAAATTTGTCCTTGTTTTTATTAATCTCATTTATTTTATGTCTCTACTGTTATTAAACAACAAAGACATTCTGTTACTGAAAACCGTCTCTCTCCAATAAGCCAAAAATAAAATGTTGAACTATCATCATGAACTATCAGTGGACAATTCTGCATTATTACCGGAAAGAGTATAAACTCTGTAACAGTTTATTGGTTCTGCTGGTCAATTTAGTGTTTGCAGGATGTTTTCTCGGAGTCTGCTGAGAATTAATTTTGCCGCCCCAAAGCCCACACTCATCCTCACCGTCTTGTAAATGTCCCAGTGTTTTACAAGCAAAAAATACTATTTGAGAAGTGAATGTTTTCGAGTCTCTTTTTAATTTAAAGATTACACTAGAGGACAGTAGGTGTACTTATTATTATTATTATTTTTTCTCAATAAACTCAAGTCAATTTCTCTGGTGCCCAGTGTGTTGTGAATATTAAAGTGGAGTTAATGCCACTGCTTTGAGTTCCTAAACTCTGCATGAGATGTTATAATATGCACTATCTTATTGAAAATGTGATCCTTTACTCGCTGCACACAAAATTATATACAAGCCATAAATCTTCTTTTTCAATATGATTCTGACAGACCCAAAATACCCTGAAACATAGCAATAGATGAGTAGTTTAAACCGCGAGCAAAGAAATGAAGTAAGTTTAGCATGTTGGTGGGTAAATATGGTGGGTCGTTGCCGTCAACGGCTCTGCTGCCAGATGTTGTAACTTTGTTTTCAGCCTTCAAATGTTTTAAGTACGACCAAGGTCTGTGTTGTTTGTATGTTGTCATCTTAGTGGTGGATGTAGCTGTGGGATGTGGTTTTCACTCCTTTAAATGACTGCATGGATGAACATTAACGACTTTACAAGGCTCTGACATCTCTACACCCCCTTCATCACTTCACTCTTATTGGATTTTCATTTTCAGGGCTTTCATTTTCCCTTCATCGTGTCAGACTCTAATCTAGTAAAACAGCATCCCACACACGACACTCCGTTTCTTTATGTTGAAGCTAACTGTTCATCAGTTAGAAAAGGGCTTGATGGTTGGAAATAAACTGAAATATTCATTAAAAAGGAAAATCAAGCACATTACAATGAAGTAGCAAATTAAAATTGATTAGAAGTTTAAGAAGGTACTTGTCTTGAGATTATTTGGAATTGACTTTTAATTTGCATACAGATGATTGTGGACGATGACCTGCTGGTGGAAAGTGATTTTGATTGGTGAAACATCAGAAAGCAGGGTCATACCTTTGCGGAACCAAGAATGGCGCCTCATCCACCGTTTTTCATCTCGCTGCTGTTGACATTAAGGGTCTGCCTTCATTAAACATTCAGTGACACTTCTGCAGGCTGTTTATTCAGGTTACCAGGTGCTGTGTGAGTCCTGACCCGTGAAACAATACTGTGATCAGCGCCACTGATTCTCTAAAAGTGCACTCTAGGGAGAAAACTAGAACCGAAATCAGTTCAGCAAATCTTTCAGTCTGTATCGAAACTGATGCGATTCCACAGCTTTAATAATGTTTTAATAGTTTTAAGGTGTCACTTTTAGTAAAAAGTGTATTTGCAACAGGCCTGTAATGCCACCTTCATAACAGTTTGTGCTAATTTCTCAATAAAAATAGTTTGTTTTGGGCTGTTTGACAGAACACAAGCAAGCTAAATATGAGCAAGCAGAAAAGTTCATGGCAAAAACTGAATAAAAATGCACAGTCAGAGGCAAAACATTTGACCAGTGCTCATATAACAAAGAGGTGAAATCAATAACGTGGTTTCTTGAAAAACAGGAAAGAATTCTTTAAAAAGCTGAACCAAAAAATGTTCCACTCGCTTCAATAACTTCCAAAGGTTCTAATTATTCAACAACTATCTTGTACCAGATGGTTTTCAGTAAACTTGTTGTCTTCATTGTTGTCTGTTCCACCTGCAAAACAAATTTTTTTTTTAAACAACTGTGGTCCAAATGCATTGGTAACCTACAAGACAAACAAATACTACTTCGGAATGACTTGTAGAAGATGGGCTTAATTTGCTTGAAATCTATCCAATATTTTTAGGTTGCAATAATTATTTTAGGTAGGTTTCTGGGCATATCTTCATGTAATATGATATGTTGACAAATCCTTAACAGTCCAGGATTTTGGTCTTTTAGTTTGTTGCTGATGACAAAACCTTCATTTAATTATTGCTGACATCATTGAGTAATCCTTCATAATAATGGTTAATATGATTTACACTTTTCTTTTCAGCAAAATAGTAATTTGGCCAACACGTCTGTTTTGTCTCCCCTTTTTGTAACTGTCAATGAGCCATTTGTGGCAAGTGGGAACTTATCCAGCTGGTATTTCAGGTAATTTAATGTGTTTGGCTCAAATTAGAAATTCACATTGGGTAGGGTTGTTTATGCTAATGCAATGCTTTGCCAATGATTTGTTCGGCTAAGATTTTTTTTTAATAGCACATTTAATGTATTTAGTGAAAGGAAAATTTGTGTTTTTGTTTGCCAGATATTTGATAAGAAGATGCATGTCATTTTGTTTATTCTGTTGTGATGTATATATAATAGTTTATATGTTATAAATTTGGACAGGAGTACTTTTACACTGTTCAGGAGTACTTTTACGTGTAAGTTTGGCTTGTAGAAAAGAAGGATAGAAGTGGTTTTGATAAGGGTGCTGTTACTGGCACACATAGTTCAGACAGTTTATTTTTCAAACAGCAGAAAGTATTTTTAATCACATCTGAAGCAGATAAGTGCTCATAAACTTGTACAAAGGTGGGGAAGTTTTCAGAAGGTTAAAAATTCTTGGTCTGACCTGGTGAAAAATCAACACTTTTTGAGTGATTAGGTTCCAGATATCTTCTTTTTCATGTTTAAACAGCCAGCAGATGAACTGCACTTACTGTATATCGTATCTTTCTATCCAACCAAGATACTCAAAGCGCTTTACACTAATTTGTGTTTTCATTTAGCCATCCACACAACACTCTGTCTCTGTACAAAGCTAATCTGGATCTATCATTCTATAGAGACTAATCAGGGCTTAAATCCCATTTGTAAACTGATGGTCTGACTGCAGTGGGGGAATCTAACCGTCAACTCTCATTGGAAGATGCCCCCACCACCACCACCACCACCACCACCCGGGATGCTATAGAGATTGGCAAGATTCAGACAGGATTGCATTGTTGGAGTGTGTTGACAGACAGGTACGGCTCAGGAGACTTATTCAGCTTTGAGTGCAGCCGATGGCAAGAGCTAGGAATTAATAAAGAGGGGCAGTTTTGAAAGTTCACGAGGTGGTCCCTGAGTTACAGCAAACACATTTTTATCCTAGAAAAAAAAAGGCAAACAGAGCAGGCTTACACTGATTTTGCTTGTGATTTGTTTTGTCAGTTTAATATCGACTGCACAGCATTTGGAGTTGACATATTTTTACATTTTTTTTAGAATCCAGTTATTCTGGAACCGTTTACAAAGTTTGTGCCAGCGTTGGTAGCTAAGCTTGTTATTAAATAATGTTGCAACAGTCAGTAAGGCAGCAGTTTTGGCAAAAATGTATGTTACATATACAAATATGTTATGCTTTGCAAAAGCTAAAATAAAGACAGTTATCACAGGTTTCTGCAATAGTGAGTATCTATTATCGCAAAATATATATATATATATTTTTTTTTTTACCAAACTTTCTTTATATTGTTCAGACTTTAAGTCAACAACACACCTTTTAGCATCTTGTTATCTAGCTGTTGGCCTGGTGCCCTACAGCAAACCATGTCACTGCACTGGAAACCAAAGTTAGGAAGTGCAGTTTCTCAGCCCTGGGCTGTTCCAGGGCAGTGCTCATAACGAACGTCACTGAATTTAAAAACAAGTCAGAACAACAGCTTGTTTTATACATTTTCAAGGATTTCATCAATATCTGGGGACGTCTCAGTTTTCAGAGTCTGCTTTAGCATATTTGAGGTTTTCTGAAACACGTAGGGACAATGTTTAATGTTGTGTCAAGACCTTTAGAAGACTGAATATTTGTAAAATTCTGATGTAACATCTTAGAAATGTAAGCGTGGATACTTACGTTTTCTGACTTTAAAAATGAAATTTGTCTGGAAAAATAACAACAAAAAAGGAATATTGTTTAGAGGATTCATGATGAATGATTGATTTTCAGGGGTTTTTTTTTTTTTCAATTAAACACAATATCTAAACATATTTTTAGTAAGTAGTTAGTGTTCTTTGGGTGTGATGGTTTGTATTTTTTAAGTTTCGTGTGCACATGTATAATTTAAAATGACTCGACCGGCAAGTTTTTTCGAGGTCAAGGCGGGTACAATGACAAAACAGAAGCCATCTGGAGTCAGGTTGACCCTCTGCTCACCGGCAAACTGCTGTGAATAAGAAAAACAACTTCACCGTTAACGTTTCTTGAATCTAAAGATGATGTCTCAGGAGAATAAAGGCAATTTAGGACAAATCATATACTGTCAGTTTTACCATCTATGAATTTTGTTTGTTTGTTGACAAGTAATTTTGTTTTGAATTTCAAGAAGATACATATTTGTAAGAAATAGGCACACGCCAGTCAGCGGTTGCACTCCTGTTTTCATCTTAGCCGACTCGCAGTTAAAGAGGTAAAATCAAAATAACATCAATGTGAAGTCAGTAAAGAGGGCAGCAGCTACAAACCTAAATTATATTTGTGTCTAGATCATGAGAAAATTGTAAAGTGAATTTATTGTTCAGCTAAACAAAAATAAGTGACTTTGATATGCCCTAAATTGTGGGCTGGTTGAAATGCAAATAATGCGTAGACGTGCAGGTGCTGCATTGACCTTAGAGCACATCAAACGAACGCTGGAAGGACCGGGCTACAGACAGATGCATAATAAGTACAGCAGAAGCTTCTTGATATTTTGTATTGGTCCCATATTTCAGACTCAGCTGCCTCACATTGTGGTACCATATCTTAAGGTTAAACAAACAAGTAATAAGAAACAAGAACATGCAAATTCACCTAATGTGTGATTAATAAATAAACACAGACACACAAAAAGTGCTGTCTGTGCAGAGCAGATTTCAGCTTCAGTTTCATGACTTAATCATCCAATTGTCATGCCTTAAAACCTCGTGGCTACATGTTATTGAATACTGTGGCCATGCATCACAGCACACCTATTTTTTACACTAATATCAGTGATGGATTCTGTATGATGTTATGTAAAAATGTCTGATTATGCAAGTACCCACACTGTTGTCTTTTGGGAACTGTATCTTCCATAAGCTTGCATAATTCCTGTTCTATTAAGTTTGCTGTAGATTTACAAGTTATAGACCTTTAAAAGCAAAGAATACATTCTTATTTATAGACAAAGAGAGGTCATGTCTTGAGTTTACCTCTCAGTCATTGCAGATTTGTTTTACTGATTTTCTATAGCGGCCTTGTGATGGACTGGTGACCTGTCCAATTTTTGTCCAATCACTGCTGATATGGAGTTAGGTACCAGCTCATCACAGCACAGCATGGAAAAACAGGTAAAAAAATATTATCAGAGAAATCTGCTGAGGTCAGTGTGGAGCAGGGTAATCCTGGACCTGAGGCAAAAAAAGTGAAGTTTTATTAAAGTCCTAAGATGAATGAATTATTTAAGGGCCCCAAGACATAGACACAATCTGATTCTACTTATTTTAGTTGTTAACTGTAACTAATTCCATTATCTTGATACATCATCACTTGAAAAAAGGAAATTCCTGTTTTATGGAACCGGTGATGGTATTTAAATGTCATGCAGCAAGAGCAAAGACAATTTGAGAAAATTTAATAATAAGGTTCTTAATAGTACATATTTCTTTTTCATTTGCTTCTAATACTCCTCACATTGCCATGGCAAGGAGCTACAAAGATTGTGATGTGTCTCCAGCAGTTGTAAAAAAAAATCCATTTCTGAATTTCGATCTATTGTACTCCCTCTGTGGTAGAACAGACCTCCACCTACGCATAGCTTTGGATCAATATGCCTGACATTTTACAGTGTTTGACTGAGGTTTTATCACAGCCATAGTTGTTGGATAAATAGTTGGCCTGAAGATGATGCCAGTTTTCTATCTTCTGCCATCTTCTGGTTCATATTTAGTACATATTTATGCATCAAACCTAACATTATTGGAACAGTTCTTTGTCCAACTTGCACAGTGACTGCTGGACATGGGCACCAGTGGCCCCAGTGACCCTGGATGAAGATGTGGGTAAAGATATTGGATGCTTATGCTTTTTTTTTGGTGTTAGTGGTAGGATTTTTTCCCCTTCTGTGTTTTGTCCCTCTGAGTTTTCTTGTGTTACCAGTCCATCCCCCCAGTACTTTTCCTGCCAAACCCAGTTACACCATTAGCCTCAGTTGCAGTCATCTCCTCATTAGTCCCAGTCAATTTAGTACTTCAGTCTCCTCCATCTTCATTTGAGCATTGCACACTTCATATGCCACATCTGTTCTTTTTAGTGCCTCCTTTTCTTGTACCTTGCATCAGTCTGTACATCTGCTGCCACAACAACTTTTTGTTTAGTTCTTAGTTAGTTTGTGCTCCTTGTGCCGGTCTGCCTTTTTGTGTCCAAGTCTAATTGTGACAATTAATAAAATCACTTTCAAAATTAACAGACAAAATATTTTTAAAACATACAATCAATCCTTTGTTATAATTTATAATTTTGAAAAACTGGTATGGCATTGTG
>JAVKLF010000038.1:6274360-6284522 GCA_034783495.1 Millerichthys robustus
CTTATTATTAGAATATTTAAGGAAACAACAATAACTCAGTAATCACACATAGAACAATGCTGGTTATCTTTAAAAAAACATCCTTCTGTGTAGGATGCATGTGTAAATTGCACAAATGGCAGGGGGCTCACTTTGATAAGTTGCTTTCTTGTAGATGAGGTGTTGAAGACGCTGCCACTCAATACACTTTCAGATGAAAATCGTACAGTTTTTAAAGCCACAAAACGATTAACACAAAATGATTGTCACTGCCACTTGACTACTTTATTCTTTCCTCTCTAATACAAGTTTGGTCATTTTAAACCAATGTATTTAATAACCTTTAGGAAAAAATAAGGACATTGTTCACCCGACAATAAAGACTGACGAATGAAGACAAACACACAAGTGACAAACTCTCCAACCATTAGATTTTCAAAAAAAAAAAAAGCATTTTAAACAATAAAACAAAAATATCTAACTTAGATAAAAAATATCCCATAATATGCTCAGATGATCTAAAGGGAACCATGCTTGATGACTACATCTCGTATCAATTAATAAATAAAACCAAGCTGTATTAAATTAGCTAATTGGCTCTCACAAACCTTCTTTTGTGTTTTCTACTACTTCCCCAGATTAATGATGAACTCAACCTCTACAGAACTGTAGATAAGAGTTGCTCTGAGTGTATGTGTATGAGTTTATCATTCAGTTAATTTGTAGAAAGGGCCAAGATGGAACCAAGCTGTTTCAGTAACTGTGTACTTTTGTGGTTTGTCAGAGAGTGTGCTGGACATACTTGTATTAAAGTATCACTGGCCAAAAAAGTATTACTATTATTTATTTATTTATCTTTTGCCTGTGCAAAATCTCAGCTATCCAGGTCATCGCAACAGCAAACAGGCTTAAATTGGAGGCAACCGGACTTCAGATCAGTTCTCTTTTTGAAAACGCTTCGACACCTATCCAGGAGTCTTTGTCATCTGTGATCAGTGTAAGCTACCCGAACTGACAGACTCCTGGATAGGAGTCAAAACGTTTTCACAAAAAGAACTCATCTTAAGTCCTGTTGCCTCCGATTAAAGCCTGTTTGCTATGTAGCTTTTGCAAACAGAAAGATAAAATGCCTGATGACTTTTTTTCCCCTTCCTGGTTAACTCCTGGATGCTTTGGGCACACTGATGGAAGACAGCCTGCTGAAGCATGGACATGTACACACACACAAATACACTTGTGTATGCACACACACACACGGCGTTGTCACCTTCCTGTCATATAACCACGGAAATGCCCCGAGGTTAAGTAAAGATGGGTGCCCCGAGCTTTACATATTCTCTTGAACGACAGAGACCAGAAGTGCCTGCCTTCTTCCACCCCTGAGCTATGTGCGCACCTGCTGCACTGCACTCACTAAGCTTCATGCCCTTAATTTGGTATTTCCAGAAAGATGACATATGTATCAGGCAGAGAAGGAAATGTCCTAGGTTGGTAGGGAACTGCTTCCTGACAGGTGTCATCTCCAATGTACGAAGGCCTTTCTCAGATGTGTTAACAATTCAATTAACCAGCACATCGCACTGAGTGGGTGCCAGCACCTAATTACCCATGAGACCTTGGCTCTGAATGGAGTAAAATATGGGCATCTATGTGCATAGATGACAGGTCGCACATCATGTTACTGTTAAGGTTCTTCACACATTGAGCCACCTTGACATTCTAATAGAAATTATAGTTTTGTTACTGTGCATATGGATGTGTGTGAGAAATAAAAAAAAAAGTCTTCATTGTGCTCCTTTCCATTCTTACTTGGAGCTCTGCATCATCTTCATCCCCCTTCTTGGTGCCAATGGAGTACAGCAAAAACAAAACCTTTCTGTTTGGAGTAAAATATGACTAGAAACATTAAATGAAAATAAAAACAGTATCATTTAGCAACGCTTGAAAATGACTCCTGCCATAGAGCCTCTTCATCTCACCCCATTAAAATAATGAGGTGTCACTGTGCTCTGCTTCCATAGCTCCAATGTTGACACCCATCAAGACAAATTTATATTTCATGGCCACTTGCGGATGTATAAATAGCCAAATGAGGTGCACTAACCATCTATAAAACAGCACTAAAAGGTTGCCAGAAGATGGCGAGTGTCATGAGCCAGATGCTCAGGTAATCAATCTGGGGTTAGAAGAGAAGACAGAAAGGAAGAGAGGACTGCGCTGCTATGTGAGGCTAGGAGAAAAAGGCACCGCAACAAGTAAGGCACTAAATCACATCTCTACGGTACTCACCCCACTGACACACAACCACTTCAACTGACATGAGGCTTACTCGACAGCCTGATGGATCACCACACTACACTCCATTAAAGGCAAACGTGCACGATGGGCACTGACATAATAAACAATTAGTCAGTGCTGTGGGTATAGACTTTACATGCAGATGGTTGGATTGAGCGATGGGCTTTCATTTGTACAGAACAACATTAATTGGCCAGTGTGTTTTTCAAAAACAACCACAAAAGACTTAAAACTTTTACCTAATTTTTAGCAGTTTTGAAAACCACAAACCTGTTAGGTCTTATCTCCTAATAAAGATAAAACTACAATGAATGGTTTTGTAGCTGGACACAGAGCCTTTTCCTTGGGGATCAATCAACTGATGGCAATCCTTTGGTAAACTGTGTCTAACAGTGGATCAAACACTGTGAACCACTGGATTTAATTTTGCCAAATACCTAATTAATAGATAATTTTTAAGAAAAAAAATGTTTTTAATGTTTAGAGCAATGCCTTACTGAATAGGCTCCAGTTTTATAGTTTTTGTCAAGATTTGTGTAAAAGTTAGGTTTAGACCACGCTCACCACTTATCACTTAGGTTTTTTTTTTACTTTTACTTAGTTTTATCTATATGGTCAAAGGTTTTTTTTTTTTAAACACAGAACCCTTTTTCTGTTAAATCTGTATTTCATTCTCCTGATAATTATTTGTTGCCACATATAACTGTCTGTAAACGTTTCACAATCAAGACTTTAAGAACAATAATCTTGACCGCATGGCATATATGACAACACGCAAACAGTATGCTTCACAAAATGTACAAGATAAAATAATGGTACTTTGTTTAAAAAATAAAGAGAGACATTTTTGTCTTACATAATCTTAAATCTGCTGTCACATGGGATGGATGTGAAATGGACTCCAACATCTGCATTGTGCACTGGCCTTTACCTTGCAGACCCCTTTTGAATATTCAGGTACATTGCTGACTCTTCACTCTTTAATAAGAACAAAAGCATTCTTGCTCGCAGACAAGCCTGCCACTCGTAAAGCTGTAAAGGTCTATAGAGAGATCGCTGTTTAGCATCTGTGTCTCCTGTCGGTCTCTGAAGAGACTGCCAGGAGAGACTGAGAAAACTTTTCAGTCAGAATTACTAGGGTAAAAAACAGAAGTCTAGTATAATTAGCTGGCATACTTAAAGAATCTAAATTACTCAGAAGTCTATAGCTGAAATACAACACTTTTCTGTATCAGTAAACTTGTAGGCAGTGCTTGCAGTCTCCTTTTGTCAAAACAGAGCTCAGACTATTTTTGCAAAGGCTGCTGAAAACGACAGAGAATTGCATATTGTACATGTATTTATGTGTACATACATGTATTTCTGGGCAGGTGTTTAAATCGAAAGCAAGTACTGTTGGGAATTCAGAGAGACATATGTGTACCTACCATCTTCCTGCTCCACTGGCACTTTAATGACACCAGCTCCAGTATACATTAGATTATTAGATTCCAAAGTGCAATATCCCAGACTGGATAATATTATTTTTTTCTTCAGGCTGATGATGCATTACAAAAACACGGAATGGTGTAACAGATGTCTCTTGGGGTAAAAATAATAAATCACACAGGCTTGCAACTTGGTTGAGAGAAATGCTACCACAAACACACCCACATCCATGAAACAACTCAGTGATTCATTTATTCTTTCCATTCCTGCTGAGCAGCAAGCCTGGAGAGGTGGAAATGAGACAGAGAAATGGGATAAAAGCGATTAGTTTGCATTTAACTTGCAAACATCATTAAGACATTGGTACTAATTGTGTTGTTTTAAAAACAGGCAAAATCTGATAATGACTTCATTAGTGACTCATTGTAAAGATAACTTAAGGGTTTAGGAAGACATGGGAGTAAACACAGAAACAGAGAGGAAAGTCAAAATGAACTAAGGCTGAATCAACATTTAGATTATTTAGAAAATAACCACACACACATAAAACATACACCACCAAGACCTGACCAGGATAAACAAACTAATATGTGCAGAACAGACATGGCTTTAGAGGTGTGCGCACACAAATCTGTTGCTAAAAGTGTGTGTTCTCTGCCATAAAAGAGCAACTGAAGGAAAAGGAAAGAAGTCTAATCCATAATGTGGCAGCTCGCTGCATGGCTGCAAACGTTACTGCATACATTACTGCATCAATCGGTGCTAAGCTGCAGTGTAATTTTCTGACTCCCCATTTCTCTCCCCGCCCCATCACAAAGACAACACCCCATGGCTATTTCTGATGAGATTCTGAGCTGAGGAGAGGGAATGAGGGTGAGGAAGGTGAAGGGTGTTTATGGCATAACCTATCTCCTCCCCTCTTTTTTCTCCCCCATCCAGCCTCCTGATTAATTTTCAACTAGATTGCTGGGCCAGCAGAACTATTAGCATAAAATTTCCATGGATTAAGCCCACCTATAAATCCCTTTCACCAAGCTGCTTGTCAAACACTAATTTTCAGATCTCATTTTGTTTCTAATATCATTTTCATATTGGGGGGTAATGGGGAAAGGATTGAGCATATATACAATGCAGGGGATGAGGCTACTGCCAAGGTGGTGCAGAGCATCAGATGACTGCTATAACAAAGATAAACAGAGTCATCAATCAAAATTAAAACAGTGCTTGCTGGGTTTGACATTACATTTTGCACAAGCAAACGAACACGACCACATTGTGTTTAGGCTTGCATACATGTCAGAATGTAGTGGCTCTAACGGCAAAGGTAATTGCTGGTAAATTGAGGAATGGACAGATGGACAAGAAACAAACTGTATTAGAAAGCTTAGTAAAACAGCTTCATATCTTCACATTTGTTTTAAGAATAATTTTATGTGATGGTTGCATTTTAAGCTTTTGATTTTCACACAAAGCACCAGCACTTTTAAATCTTTTAAAGTCAATTCTTTAAAAGCAGCCACTTTGCATAAACACACACACACACACACACACAAAAAAAACATGAAACACTGTCAATACCCCACCCCCAACACTTACTGCCCTATATCATAACATTAATTATGAAAAATAAGAAAAGAGAGCAGTAGGGGGGTTATTTAATGAAGATACAGAATCAATGCAATTTAATCAATCTGAGGTAATTACAATATATATAGAGAGAAGCAATCAAGGTGCATAAACAAGATTAAAATAAATGATCTGTGCAGATAGAGGTGGGCTCTAATTAAATGATACAAATTTTCATTCTCTAGCTTGTACTCTGTTTACGGACACCTAGAAGAAGAACGCCAGGCATGCCTGACTAGCTCAATGAGTTCTACTCATGCTGCATTTTTAATGAAGTTTATTATGTCTGGTACATGTATACTAGTAGTTCATTTCAAAATTGTGTTCGAAAGTAACAAAAATAATTGTTTGAAAAATGAGAATTGAGCACTATACCCAAACCAATGTATACCAGAATGTATGAAAATGCTAATTTTACTGTAATGATATTGCACTGGACACATATGGTAGTAAAAAGGCCAAGTGAAGGCTTAAGTGCGGAGCTTTGAAAGACAACTTATTGGAATGTGCCCATCTATGGAGAATGTATGTATCCACCATCAGTTTGTGTTTACATTTCTGAATATACAAACTAACAGTGACACCCAAGATTTAGGAGGGCCAGTATATACAATAACTGAAAAATAAATCATAGTTATCATCGTACTTTAGTGTTAGTATCCGAGTTTGTTACGTTAATACCACTGGCTACCATAAAACACAACTCACCAAAAAAATAATAAATATGGATCATTCAAAAATTCTCATTGCCAAATTGAAGACAAGTGATAAGCATTTGAGAATAAAACTGCCAGTCAAATATCATTGGATCAAGTGCTAATCTGAGCAAGGGTGTGTAAATTAATCTGAACCATTAGGCTGGGTGCTTAAAGGGTTAAAGGTATTAATCTATCTCTGTGTGTGTGTGTGTGTGTGCACACATCTTTAGGAAGAGGATGAAGAATAGATAAATGTTGTCCTTGTCCTCTACAAAGAATGTAGCTATGACTGTAGTTGCTACTGTATTGTTAATGTATTACAGGTAAAGAATCTCACAAAAACATTATCTGGATTTGAAGAAACAATCAGTTTCTAAAAACCTATATATACCCATTAAATCTGGTCCAATTTTGTGAGTGACTCACAGTACTGACCAACTGACTTTTGTGCAATTGACCTCAGTAATAAAAAAAAGTTGTTTTCTTGCAACATGCTTTTAGTATGTTAATTTGGAAAATTTGCTTCCCCTATTTTGGGGGTCAGAAAATCTACTTGTGTGATAGCTACCTTTCAGCGGTCAATCAAGAAATTGCAACTCACAGACTGGAATCAATTTTTAGACACTAAAGGTTAGATTAGTCCCACCTCTGTCCCATGTGTGGTGGACTGTATTGTCCAGGACAAACAAACAAAAACATCCAGAGAAGGAATCATTAACATAGTTTCATGTCTCCCCACACATGAATGACTGTAGCTGTAATACAAGCTAATGTTCAAGCTAATGTTCATTATACACCTACATGTAGAAGGTCTAATTTTCTGAATAATTTGTCTGAATGAAAAAGGTGAGACGAATAAACAAAATATTTTCAAAACATCAAAAGGTAGGAACGATTGGTTAATAAGATCATGACCAAAGCACATAAACACACATTAGTTTTTTTTTATTCCAGAAAAAAAGAATCAGAATTAATTATCCACAAGCTGTTTGTGACACGAGGCCCTTCCACGGACACAAAGGAGTGTGCGCACTTGTTCACATACAGAAACGTACTAATTCAGCATTCAGTGATTCGTTATCACTTATCAGGAATAATTGTTGCATGTTTGTACAAGTGTGAAATTGAACAAAAATCCCAGCCCATATAATTAAAAAAAACACCGTCGGTGCACAGTAATATGAAGAGTCCAAAAGCGCGTGAAGGCATAGATACAAAAGGAGGCAAACTGCAGCCTGAAAGGTTTCTTCTGTATCTGAACTTCTGCTTCTGGTTCAAGCTGACAAATCTTGTCTGAGGCGTAATAAAATTTCATTTTCTAACCCATCATTAGCAGTTTTTCCTTAGCCAAGAGTTTTGTCTTGTTGTTTTTCCTGTTGCTTTCACCTACTTTTAGCTTCAGCTCTTTTGTCTTTCGTTCTGTCATCCTGCTGACCCATCCCCTCATGTAAAAATGACTCTTGAGTCCACACAGAGCAATTGCTAAAAAGCATGATCCTTTTTTTCCCTCTGTATAGGGTGGGGATAGAGCAAGGCCAAAAGCCCTTCAGCAAAAATGAATTTTCCAATTTCAGTTAGTTCTTCCATGAATAAATAAACAAATGAATAATTGAAAGGAGCAACATAAATAAATAACATCACAAACATTTCGCCGGTACTCATAAGTATTCTGCAGATAACTTGGTCGGCATGCTAATGATAAAAATGGTACATGTAGCAGGTAGAAATGCATTATTCACCACTTTCCTTTAACCCAAAATTAAATAAATAAAAATCACTCTCGGAACTCAAAACATCCTTTCAGTGCTGAAGTGTCAGGACTCCCCCCATTTATATCACAAGGACACTGCAGAAAACAAACAACTGACCATCCAAATGCCAACAAGAAAACAGGAAAGAGCTGGCAGCCTTTGACAGGATTTCCAAAACTTCGAGTCATTGAACATAAACAAACAATCAGACAAATAAAAAAATAGTAATTTATATAATAGTTATTTTCAAGGCAGACTTGAAAATAAGAGAAACTATCACCTGAACACCTGGTTATGTTCAGTAACTTTAATGACTACACTCGGTTTTGATGATAGTGGTCAAGATGCTAAAACACACAGAGTGTTGTGAACATTGTGATAGCAGAAGAAAAAGCAAAAAGTAAAGAAAATGTAGTTTTACCACAGCTAATTACATCACCACATTATTTCATTCACAATAATGTGCAATGCTTTTTATCATATACTCTATCTACATCCAGCACTTTTTCAAATCTTCACTCATACACAGACAGTTACACCGATAAGTGAGGGTATAGTGTCTTTAGCATTCTGCAGGAGCTGGGGATCAAACTCCTGTTTCTTTGACTGAATCCCAACCTCCCCACCACTGGACTAAAGCTGCCACAATACGTATAACAACCAAATCTCTAGCTTCTCACTTCAGCCTCATTCTGTCACCGTTTTAGTGTTCCGTTAACGAAACAGAGGTGAAGGTAAAGGATTATGTAGAAGCAGTACTGAATGAGGAGTAAAGTAATGATTACTAATCTCCTTGTATTCGAATAAAGCCCAGCACTTCAGCAAACATGAAGGTAAGATGCCCTTTATCCTCACTGCAGTTTATTTCTTCAAAGCTCATTAAGAGCTACTGTTAACATGCTTTCCAAGCACAAACTGTTAATTAAAAGCACAAGGATAACATGCATTTTAACACCATGCAGAAACATTTTTTTTCTGCAATTCTGCTGATTGAAGTCTAAAGCAGCACTGAAGTTAATTAGAACCCTGTGATCAGATGTGATGAGAGGCTGACCACATGGCACACTGGCCCCCGGCACCCCTCCCTCTACTTCATGACTGCAATCACCCTGGGTCTGCTCATCATTACTGAGTAACCATTTCATCCAGACTGAAGGGTTCACCCTGCTGCCCCATCACTGTCCTAATCTTTGTATTTTAACCCGTGTTACAGATCTTAGTCACTAGACTGAGCCTCATGCAGCTGCATGATTCAGAGACTGTTTCCAGATTCTTACTCTTGCTCAAAACACTCATAGTGGCACACAGAAAGACTAAGAGGAGTAAATAATCAGAATCAGTAAGTTTATTGACGTCTCATACTTGTTTATACAAAAATTATAAATCGCATGGATAAAAACTCCCTTCAAGTTGTCTTCGACCTACATTCAGTTTTGTACGAATATAGTTCATAATGGGGACTGTCAAAGAGTCACAGTGTGCTCTCATGTTGTCAAAATAAATCTGCAAGAGTTCTGCTAAGTCCTAGTGGAAGACTGTCGGTGGGGGGATTTTTATGAAGTGACAAACTCACACAGTGACAGGATCAGCCGTAAAAGTCCACGTGAAAAAATGAACGAGTGTTTGCGATGTGTGAAAATATACTGCGGCGTGCACCTCTGCAGACCCTTCTATTAATCAACCTGTCCACACTTTGTTTTGAGAGTAATCCCACCCAACCACCAGAGAAGCACTCAGCAGTAAGTGGCGCTTGGCTGTACTTTGAAGGCCGGGGTTTATTGGCATCCCAAAGCATAGCAAGACTATGCTGTAAAAACACATCGCCATGGTTTGACACTCGCCCCTGGTTACACACTGATCTAGTACAGGTCCGAGTACTGCCTAAGAAGTTGGACTGCATTCATACTGATTTGGACATTTGCTTTCTCATACATAGATGTTTCAGGTAATATCTGGTAAAATGAAGGACTGCTATAGAAATGGGAAAGCGGAATTATGCCAAGCACAAGCTTCCTCGCATGTTTTTCGAGGGTTTTGTGCGAACAGAGTCTCCTTTGTATTGCAAGTCCTTACTGTGAGAATTAGCTCAGCTCCTTATTTTTCAGCTCACACCGCGTGCAGCCTTTATCCACAAACAGGTAATAATTTACAAAAAGCAACAATGCAGGGTAAGATCAAAAGCTGGACAGCACTGACAACTTACAGTATGAATGTTAAAATAAGTTCTGAATTTAATTGAAGCACATTTCTAAAATAATACATTATGGCAAGGTCAGTTACTTACTGTATTCCAGAAAAGAGGTATGCCTTATTAAACCATTTTCTTTGAACTGACTTGAAGTCCGTTTGTGTGTGTGTGTGTGTGTGTGTGTGTGTGTGTGT
>JAVKLF010000038.1:6297559-6312024 GCA_034783495.1 Millerichthys robustus
AATAATAATAATAATAATAATAATAATAATAATGTTAGCCCCTGTGATGGACTTGCGACCTGTCCAGGGTGTACCCCGCCCCTCGTACCGTGACTGCTGGATATGGGCACCAGTGACCCCCGTGACCCTGAAAGGAAGAAGCGGGTAACAGATAATGGATGGATAATAATGTTGTTAATAATAATAATAATAATAATATTGTGAAGTTCACTAGCTTGCAATTTTTTTAACTAGTGAGAACCCAGTTGATCAATCATTATTTGAAGTCATTTGTGCAGAAGGTTTTATAATTTCATTATGGCTACTGTCCTGTATTTCATACATGTCATTTCTTTTTTTTATTTCCACGTACCACTGATGTTTTCAGACTCAACAAAAGTGAAGCGAGTAGATATTCTGGAATATATTAGTAATAGGCATAATAACAAAATTGGGTAGTGTAGCTTTAAGACTTAATTTTTTTCTTGTTTGTTCAGTAAAATTGTAAATGCCCACTGTGACAACCTCTCAGAGGGAGACTTGTGTAGCATGCTGTTATTAACACAGACTCCATTTAAATCCAACTGTTTCACAAGGTTAGAGCTACTTCCCCTCTGCAAATAATGCCAATTTCAGCCGTGTGTGTGTGTAGTGTACCTGTGTTTTCATTTTGATGACTCCTGCCAGATTTTTTTCTATTCTTCTTATGACTGGGGGGCAATGTGAAGGGTGAGACAGAAGGTAATGATCAAAGAGCTGATGGTGGTTAGCTGGCTTGATGTTTGCTATTTAAGGCATATTTCAAGAAAAAACAAAAAAAAAAACAATGTACAAGCCATGCTAAATCACTGTATTAGCTGACAGCACTTCTTCACATTCACAACCAAAACTTTACCTAGCTACTGCTAGCAAAGCATATAGCTCAAAATAATAAGTTGGTTTTTAACAGTCATAGCACGGAGAACAACCAGTCAGCCTCAGATGTATAATTTGGTTTCCCCGGTGAGTAAAAAGCCTTGGAGGCGAGTGCATACACAGCAGTCATGTTTGTTAAGATACATGGCTGGTGCTGGTCTTTTTTCTCAAGCACCAGAAAAAAAAACAAAAAAACAGGTAAATCACCAGAACAGGACATAAATATATACTTATTACATTCTGCACACTGCATACATTCACCTCCTTAACATATTGCACAGACACAGCGCAAATGTGCAGCATTGCATTTGGGCAAAAACATGCCATGAAAAATGACAACTGGGAGGGGTAACTGCAGACCTGGAATATAATGGCGCGTTGAAGTGGAGGAGAAATAATCATACCCAGTGGTTGGAAAGTGGGGGATGGGATAAGCATGAGGAAGATGAGTCTGTGCCCCATAGCAGGGAAGTGGAGCTCCACTGCTGTGCTGCTGGATGCCTGAATCCCCAATAACACAGCACAAGACCTCCCTTCAGCAAAGGGCAACACTATGCAGCATCTGTACTCTGAAAAAAAAAAAAACATTACACCGACACTCCACAGAAAACTAAATATGCTGCAATACATGATTATGAATTTAACTTTTTAAAGATGAGAATGTAAAAATATAAAAAAACAAAACATTTATGCCCATCAAATCAAATCACTCAGTCAATTTAATAAGTAACACTTATATAGTAGCTGTTTTATATCCTTCAGATTGTGATTAGTCCTAAAAGTAGGTAGTAATTCTCTTTTTGGCCGTTAGGTGTCTCTCTTTCACTTTGCATAACTGAAGTCATCTCTCATAGCTCGGGGATCCTCACTCCTGAACTCCCTTCTACACATAATATATACTCCACCATTTGAAAATGGCAGCTTTTTGAAAATTCACCTTGATTATCAGACATTAAAAGTGACTTCTCCAGAGCTGAGTGTCTGGCTAGGGGGATGGCTGCAGACAGCAGAACAATGCAGCAGGCTTGGTATTAATGCCTGGTTGTGGTGTGCGGGGAGGAAAGAGGAGCCAGCCCTTTGTTCTCCCCTACAGCCAATTATTTTTTTACGTGCGCCTCTTTTTCACAACAACAAGAGAGAATTTAATTTTAATGCACTCTCTGGAAAGAAGGGGAAAAAATATCTACATTATGAGATAGGGACTAGCGTCAGCAGTTAAGTGCATATGCACACATTTCTGTATGAGGCAGAGATGGATGACAGGGGAAACAAGAATGACATCTACCCAAACACAGAAGCATGAATCCTCTCATGCAATATGCTAAAACACAGACAGCCTTAGTCCAAAAGCCATACCAAAACAGAACTGTATGCCATCTCACCCTTATGAAACAAAGACCAGAATAAAGACAGAAAACAAAACAAAATTATTACATTTTACAGCATAATGGTGCTCCTCATAGGGTGCATATTAACATGTGCATACCCAGGACATAACAGGAAAAAATACACTGCAAAAGCAGCAAAGATTCCTGATCAAGTGGCATAAAAAAAACAAAAACATAGGATTGCTTTTGGTAGGTATGTGGCCAAATATTTTTCTAATTGGAAGGGCACTTTATCTTGCTGTCAGAGAGGCAGTAAAAACCAGTGCTGTTCCCAGAAGGAGAGGAACAAAGCTTGCTGGCCTTTTATTAGTGCTGGAGCTCTGATATATGCCTCTGCTCTAGGCTTTCATCAGGACCCTGCACCTAAACACATAAACAGACACGCATATACACACAAAGCGCTGTTTAAAACTAGCTGCAGTGGACAGCAAACGCTGTTTAACAATTCAGCTGCTGCATTTTCTACACATATTTAGCAAACACGCCACTTAAAAATTATAGCAAAAAAAGGTTTTCTACTATAAACAAATACTGCCAATAGTACCAGAGGACTCTATTTAGGATTAAAGGTTAAAATAGTGATGGCACATCAAAGTAAAAATACATGCGTTCTAATCCAAAACGAACAAATAAGTGCTCAAAGAAAATCAAAATTTCAGCACTTAAAGAGGGAAACAGAGCAGCAACGTTTGTAATGCAAAGTTATTAAGTTACAGGAGAATAAAAAAACACAAAATACAACAAAAAGCTAAACATTTATATATGCAGTGCATGCAAACATTTTGCAGTAATGAACGAAATTCAAACTTTAGATTCAAACAAACAGGCAACAAAGAGACACATATACTCATGCACACACAGTCGTGCACACGCATGAAACTGGACCGGCCACACGCGGGCTAAATTAGATTTCAGTCCTTGGGCGGACAACTAAACAGCTTGTGTGTGGCACCCACTCCACAGCACGGCAAAACCAATTCTCTGGAGATGGTGAAATTAAAGGGCAAATTCCTGCCTGTTTATGGTTCCCACTCTCTTCGTCTCTCAATCAAATGTTTTATTGGCAATCATTTGGTCCTAAAAGTCATGTTCTTGAGAGGCAGCTTGCATGGTGACAACAGCTGCTGGACAGACGACACCCACTTCCAATTATTTACACCTGCACAGGAAGGCAGCAACAAGCTCTAATTAACCCTGTGGAGAAAGGTTTTACACACTATTTTACATCTGTTCTGTCCTCACCTTTATGTTTCTGTATTTTGGACCACCACCAACACTAGGCACTGAAGACATAAGAAGCAGCAATTATTGCTGGAGAAAAAAGGCGATCAGGTGGTACGAAACCTACGAGATGTCTGGAAGTGGCTCTTTTATAGGAAAAATAAAATAAGTTGCTTTACTTTTTCTTTATACTTTTGACTGAGGTCTGAATTCCTATAACTATACTTGTAGTGTTCATGTTGGACAATTGTGCATGTAGTGGAGAAGTCTTTGCTTCATTCTGAATTGGACAAAGAAAAACATAGCAATTAGTTAAACTTCCAGTGTAAATTCTTTATACATTTTTTAATGTGTTAACATTTTATATTTTTATGCTGTAGTAATTTGTTTGACTAGATTTCACTACCATTTGGCCTGTAATTGAATGGTTAAGTACATAATCAGATTAAAAGAAATTTAGTTTAGATTTGTATGGTAAAATAAATGTGACAATGTAACAAGATACCGTTTTTGGTCATATTTAGATTCTAAGAAGAGTTACTTGTTGTTTACACATACTGTATGTACGCATTCTTAATTCCTCTGTATATTGTACCACTGAGGCACTGTTTTCTGCCCTGAAACTCCCATCCTTCTCTGCTGATTCCTCCTGTTGTGTCTGGAAGCAGTAATCTGTTCCTGAGCTAGCGCTGGTGGGATTAGGTAGGGACTGAAGAGAGGATATATGCGTCATTAAAGCGGAGAGCCCAGTGTTGCGGGAGGGGAGACAAAGTCAACAAAGGTGACACTGAGCAAAGGAGGCGAGTATTAGGAACCCACATGTGCACCCACAAGCATACATGCACAAATGAAAAATAAAAACAAAACCTTTACTGTATACTCACAAAGTACATACAGCTGCCTGTGACGGCACACACCGATAAAGTCTTCTTTTCTCTCACATATAATTTTCTAAATCTCCAGTGAATAAGAATAATGTGGTGTTGCTGTAATGGATGTCTGAAAGGGGAGATGCATTAAACCAAAGGCACTAATGCAAAGAAAAGTATAACCGTGTACTTTATAGACAGATAGCAACAGCACTGACTGAATACTTTGTGACATCTAGTCAGTGCTGTTGTTTGTTTACAATGCATCAGATGTATTCATTCCACTTTTGATCTAGTTTAACATATTGTTTTTTTAAGCAACCACAATAACCATCGCATTTTGTTAACAGCTTGCAAATTTGTCAGTAAATGTACTTTTTTTTATATGAAGCTATTAATTTCCAATACATTGTGTGCCCCGATGTTAGCCAAGCAAGCATTCTAACATTTCTAAACTAAACATAAACTAAAATTATTACTGGGTTTAATCATCTTGGAAATTAATAATGTTGTATTTAGTGAGTGTATGGCTCAAAGCTTTTAACATCCCACATTAAACAGTGTACAATTGTCCCCTTTAATTCCAAAGTTAAATGTGGTTGAAAATAAACGCTTGAAAACACCTCACTATTAAAAAAGTGAACAAAAGATTAGTTGCAAATAATTAAAATAATAAAATGTTGATGAAAACGTGAAAATAACTTATGAAATACTTGAGAACGATCAAACGTTATGCCACCAGAAAGCCGGGAAAACCTTTTTGGCCCCAGACTACTTGGTTCTGCTACTAATAAGAGATGTTTGCTATACTGTAGTAAAATAGAAAAGGCTTATGAACAAATGTTTACAATTACAATTACATTATTTTACTACAACAAGACAAAAATATACAAAATTATTCTGTAGTTAAGAAACTTGCATATGCAGTACAAATGCCACCATGTAATTTGTCATTGTTGTTATGACTGCCATGTGTAGGTTCATTGTTGAGGTCAGAGGTGGGTATATTATGTAGTTTTCAAATGGTTGAGTTTAGGCTGACAACACAAAAATAAAAAGATTGAGTAAAAAAAAAAATTTTGGAATCCAAGATTCTGGAATCCAGTTTCAAAAAATACTTTTCACAGCCTCCTACAATGTTTCTACGTGGACACAAAGCTGGAACAATAAAAAAAACAACTTGTGTTTTCATAGACTAGTCTCTGACTTTAGAATCCTTATTGTCTTTGGAATGTGGCTGTTGGCTCTTTGATTGTTCTGCTTTCAATGGAGCAAGAACTTCCAGAAAACTTTCAAAATTAAACATCTCATGGCAGGGCTGGAGGAAACCTGTCACAATACATAATACATTCCTTAAGCATTTCTCCTTGAAAATGCATCCCTTTCCAAAGAGAAAGTGGGAGACTGATGACCTCTCAATCATTTTCACCACACTTAGCAGAGTCTTCCTGTCAGTCATGCTGATGTTGCCATACCAAGATTTGACACAGCTTGTCAGGATGCTTTCAGCCTTGGTAAAAGGTGGCTAGAATGAAAGGAACATTCACATCACTTCAGCTTCCTTTCTTCACGAGTGTGCTACTCGATGCCTCAAACCCATAGAATTGATCAATGATCTTCACTGTATGGCTTGGATTCCTGATCAAGTGCACTCTTGTATCTCTGGAATCACAGAAGTCACAGAATTTGCCTGTGAATTCATAATTGTTTCCATGTCAGCTTTACTTTCTTGATAAGCTCAGGAAGAGTTTTTAGATATATGTGCTACTTTTTCTTGTGATCTGAAGGTTCAATTTCTAAATCATATTTTCCCAAGACCTTTGATGTCTTCCACAGGACTTTGATTTGCTAAGGTAGAGGAGGTTACGATGACTCTGACACCACCCATTCAACAACTCAGAGTGCTAGCTAGCATTAACTGGGATGTAGACGGCCACCAACAAACAGCGAATTCAAACAGTTCCACTGTTAACGCAACACATGTTATTGATGTAGACACAAAATCTAGTCCCCTATGGTCTTTCTGTTCTTAGTTTTTCTTTTTTTCCTTCGTAGTCCATCTAACTGGATTACTGAGTCAGAGCTGTTTCTATGGAAGTTGTATTATCTATTTTATTTGTTCCTTTAAAAGTTCTTTGATGTAAAGTCCTTTATAAATGAATGTATTATTTATCATTAGAGCCAAGCTATAAACACAAAGAAATGCAGTGATTATGATTCTCTCTTATTAATTATCGAGACACACAGCTTGTTTCCTGTCAAAACTTAACAATCCACCCACAGAGAAAGTAAATGATTCGTCCTTTTGTCTGTTTTGATATTCACATAACATTTTAAACTGATTGCCACCTTGGTTTTATTGTTGCAACATCTCAATGCAAAAGCATGCCAAATGCATAGTTAAACTGCTGACCCTGAACAGGTTTGTTTTAGACGTAACCTGTCATAATCCACGTTTACTGCTGATCTCAGCAAAGTAGAAGAGAAGAACTACAGGAAAATAAATAAATTAGCAACTGAAAACATACCATAGAAAAGGTTGGAGCCCATTCAAGATCACTAACAAAAGTAAATAGTCAACATTTAACTACATTTGTGTACTACGAATGCCAGATAAAGATATAAATATTCTAAATACATCAGTCCAAATAAATAAAAATTATTTGAAAATTAATTTCAAAAGTATGAAATAAAAATCATTTACAAAATATTGTGTTGGAAAAAATAACTAAAAATTAGGAAGGTTGTATCCGTACATTGCTGACTAGCCAAGACCTCGCTGTATAATAATATACCTCATGTAATGTCGTTTTTTAATTAAATCATGTTTTATCCAAATTTGCAAAAATCAGTGAAATACCACTTAAATCGTGAAAACATGCCTATATCAAAAAGTGCACAGTTGAGCTTTGTATACGCAATATACTGAAACCTTTTATACCAAGTGTTTTGTTCAAATGTTTGTAGCACTACATTTCAAGGTTATCCTGTAAATAAAATGAACATCCAAATGCAGTGACTGCGAGCTTCACAATTTTCACATAAACCAGATTTTATTTTTATATTTTGGAATTCTCGTGCACACAGAAATGTTTAGTCGTTTTTTTGCATGACTGCTCATTTTAATATGTTATCTGGTTTAAAACATGTTGATTTAGTTTCCTGAGCACAAGTTCAGAGGTGTGGTAGACCTAATGTTGCAGAATCTTTTAATCCAGACTGACCTGAGTTCTTTGTGCCTGTTTATATTCCCATAGTGCTTTGCACCCTGCTCCCATCTGTACCACACACTTATGTTCTGGCTCTGAAGACGACATGAGAAAAACAAAAAGATAATATGGTACAGCAGAATAGTTCAAAACAAGAAACATACAAAACTTGTACAAAACTAACATCTGAAACACAAACCTATAGACCGAGAATTTATCCAACTGTGTTTTGACTTTTGTCAAACGTGTTTTTGTGAGAGGATGCCAGTATCAAAATGTCTATGGAGCAAAAGAAATATTGTGTATTTTGCTAACTTGTATGAAGAAACAACAATGTTTCATCCCTTGTCTTTACGAGACTCTTAATCCCTCATGAGTCAAAATTAGGGGACGAAACCAAACAAAAAAACTTTCTCTGTTCAAATACGCAACTTTCAGTGGGATTTTCAGTTTGAAAATCTGCTGAAGTCTAAAGAACAATTTTTAAATACCTTCAGAAAGTCTAAGGAACTCAAAACCATTTAAAAAGGTGACTAAAGTGTAGCTCCTTAGAAGCAAAATGGATATTTTAAATGGGTGGTCCCCCATACGTCAGCATTAGAACGATGTCATCGTAACTAAGGAGGAGAGTTCTCTTATTGTTCAAGGTAAATGATTATAATTGATCACAAAGTATAAAACATAAGAGTATATGTAAAACTCAGCTAATCACTTGCAAAATATCTTACACAAACAGTCTGCCCACAACCTGAACAACAGGTGACACAGCAACCATTAATTAATCATATCATGGCTATGATGTGTTGATTTTTGGTAGCAAAACAAGCAATGGTGTGAATTTCTGTGCAGCCTTAAGTCAAACCTATTCACACAAAATAGAGCATTGGGTATTTTCTTTTCGGGGTAAAATATTTAAGCTCTACTATTCAAAACAGGTTATTACTTAAAACACGTCTTTAGAGAATGATATGTGAAGCAATATAGGACAAAAATTAAAGCCTACCGGAAAAAATGGGTATAGCAGTGAACACTGTACCTGAGTCTGGAGCACATGGGCCTGCTGAGTCGAGCTCTGAAGAAGCTTCAGGTTTTGCTGCGTACTGGCCCTCTCGAGATCCAATCAGCTCTTCACCAGGTCAGGAAGCGACTGAGAGATATTTGCTTCAGGATGTCCAACTACCGAACCACAAAGGAGGCAGGTTGCCGGGAAGAGGAAGAAAAATCAATCCAGTGCATAGCGACTAGCCTCTTTGCTCAGCAAACCTGCTCACTCTGTCGCTAAGGGTTAGATGCACCATGGATCCCCATCCTCCTCAGCAGAAAACATTAAATAAAGCTTGGCAGAAACCTATCTTTACCATATAGGCCTAAATCTTTTTGTCATGACAATAGAAGTTGATAGCACCACCTCTCAAAATAAATTCACTAACTCTTTACACGCACATAGAAAAATATCAAGCAAAATTTAACTAATGCCTAGGGAAAATTCTTCATCATTAAATATAAACATTTTTAGTTATAGATAAAATTAACTTGTGCTGACATGCATATAATTTTTTTATAACAAATACAAATATAAAACAAAAAATAAATGCGCTACAAAAACTACATTTTGTGGATGAACAATACTTTTTGTGACAAACAGAACCCTAAATTACAATACACAACAATACTGAAACAATGCAACAATAAAATACACAAGTAAATCTGTATGATGTATTCAAAATGGTGGGCGATTCTTAAAACTGTACAACTGAATAAGACAGCCAACAATACAAACCGGTCACTAATTAATACAAACCTCTTGAGATAAATCAAAGGAGAGGAAGGGATGGAGGTAAGTGAGCAAGCAAAGGAGAGAAACAGTGAGAGAGAGAAAGAGAGGGAGACAGAGGAAGAGGAGGGAGGTTGGGTGAAGGAAGGGAGGATGGCAAGCAGAAGACAAACACACCTAGCTCTGGTTCAGTTGGACATGGACTTCAGTCCAGCGTGCCTGATGAAGCTGCAGTGTCACTGATGTAGAAGGAATCATGACGAACCACTTTGGAGTCAAGGAAGAGAACCCAAACAAGCGTTCTTTAACCACTCATCTGGATGGGGGCTGGCAAGTACTCCATAAAACCAACAAGAAGAAAAAAGGCATTTCTTTCCACGTCTGTGGTGCTCAAAGCACTACTCTCATCTCAGTGTCCATTTTTGCCTCATGGAATGTGTCGAACAAAAGAGTCTGGCTGTGATTCCTAAATTAAAAATGCGTTTTTTTGCAGGAATCCGTTACACGGAGTCGCTTTAAACGTGTCTCATCCGTTAGCACTCTCTTTCTTGTGTGCGATCCACAACGATAACCCTGGTCTAGCTTCCTTTCCCTCACAATCGCTCCCTCTCTCTCTATTCTCCCCTCCTAAACTGATCAATACTTCATTTAAATCATGACATTAGCCCACTACTAGAGGGGAAAAACGAATAAAAACAAATGTGCAAAGTTACAAAGTAACTAATGATTTGTGTCAAATGGGTTTAGGATTTACGTTAAATAAGATTTGAAAAACAAAGACTTTATGTAAGTGTGTAAGGCTGCAGTGCCGTTTTGATTTGAGCTCCAGACTGTAACACTGATCAATACACATTTAAATTGAGTCTGAAGGGTGCTATCACAATGTCTCATCAGAAAAAAGGCAAACATACTATCCCAATTATCATCTCAAATGACAAATTTTTGTGAGACAAGCTGGACACTGATAGAAGCTTTATTTCATATTTATTCAGCAGAAATCTTCCTTTAGCACCTCAGTGTATAATTGCCTAATATATATGCACAAACACACTTTTATCTATTCACATAATTCACAATGTGCAAAATCAATACTTTGCTATGCTCATAAAATGAGTCGGATCATACAATAAGATGTTCAGAAAACTCAAAGCAAGACTTGTTTATTCCCTAGCACACACAGAAATTGCTGGCTGGAATAGCTGGCTAATCTTCCTGTTCATCATTAAACCTGGATATTTACCTGAGCAGCCTTTGGGTCACGGGCCTGGCTCAGGAGCAGTTATTCAGTTCTCTGAAACATCTTATTTCACTGAAATGACAGAGGAAATGCTGTTCAGGACAGGATTTGTTTCTACAGTGAGCATGGACGAACACAGGTGAGAACACAAGAAGAGCATGAAGATGCAAGTACTGAGTGGAAGTCCAGATCTAGATGGGTAGTGGTGGAAAGAAAGCTGAAGTCAATCCCTCTGGAGATCATCACTTACATTTAGTCTGGCAGACAGAGTAAAATTACTGACGAGGGGTTCTGGATATTTTCTTTAGGCTAACTAGTCTGCCTGAGGTTGTGTGACATCTGCTGAAGCTGTGGACTGAGCACAAGGAGATGCAGTACAAGAGAAAGTGGGAGAAAGGGCAAAACAAGTTTTTTGTTTGCTGTCTGCTTTGGATTTAAGCAATGGACATCATCATTTAGACAGCTATTGATTTGGTACAGGCTTAATAAAACTTTACACTGAGCATTCACATACAGATGGAATAGCACTTAGAAGAATCCAAACATTCAATCAAAACATTTTGGAAAGTAATCATTTACAGTTTACTACTTTGCCAATTGATGCTTTGCTTTTTGTCTGCAGAATGAGTGATTTTAATGTCAGTAAACAAAGTCTATCTAGACTTTACAATGCTTAGGTCACAGTGCCAAAAAAGAATGTTTTTTAAGAATTATACAAGTATACTTTCTCATTAGAGGAATGCTCAAAATAGCAGACAGCCTCAATGCCGGTACAATGCATCCCACCAACATCAACAATACAAAAAAACCCCCAAAACAAACAAAAACCTATTAGCAAGAACATGGTGCTTTGTGGTAAGGTATTTATCCATCAAAAACGTGATCACTATGAAACTGGTGATTTCTATAACAGCAGTTATCATGAAGGCAATGTAAATCAACAAGAAAAGGAATACCTGGATGTTTTTCCACAGCTCTCACAATCCATCGACTAAAACATTATTGCTGGTTCATCTAGAGACAAAGAGAGCTACATGAAAGATTATTGAAGAATCTCACAGTACTACAGTACAGAAAAATGCAAAGATTATTCAAACAAAAACGCCTGTCAACAAAAACGAGTGACTAAAATGTGATAAATACCAAAAGAATGTGCTGCTATACATTTGTGATTGTGTTTGTAACATCAGGGCTTGTAACTGATATACTGCACAAGCAATGCTTTTGCAGCTTTTGACATCTTTTACCACAAATGAAAGAATTTCAAGTCAAAGACATCTATCCTTTTTTTTTAAAGGAAATAAAAAGAACAAAGGAAACTGATTGGACAGGGAGTATCTAAAACTAAATACAATTATGTGTCTTGAGCACCCATTATTACAGATGATTAAATTGTGTTTGTTAGGAAAAGCATGTTAAGAATGAGCTGTCTATAAATGTCAAAATGTAAACTAAAAGAGGAGTAGTGTATGTACACCCAGTGTTCCCTTTTTGCCTTTATTTGTATTCTTTCTTGTGTTTGAAAATCAATTTTGCTATTTCAAAAGAGACAGGCATGATAATAAAAAGGGCAGATAGAAAAAAACCCTCTGAAGCGATTGCTCATTCCTCACAGCTCCCATTGCCTCTGCATCAGAAGGACACCTTTAATATTTGGACTTTCCACGTCACTCCAGTCTAAATCCCTAGCAACAACCATAGCAACATACTCAAGAGTTCAACGTGAAATGCATGGCAAGTTCCCTCCTGCCACTAGTCAGAAAAAAAGGAGAAAGAAAATAACCAGAATAAAATCATACACAATGAATTAGGAGGAGCCTAACAACCATATCATACATGTTTATTCATTTAACACTCAAATGAGAAAAACAATAATGTAACCCATGAAAAACACAGTATTCTATTAACTTTTAAATCTTTCCTTTTCATATTTAAATCATTTAGTTGTGGTCTATATAAAGTGGATCTGCAGCGCATTGGTCTGAATTTCTCCTTATTGTAGCTCCACATGACCCTCTTTCCCCCCCTGTTCTGAGGCGTGTCTCAGATCAGCTCGTTTTTCTGCGGTCACTTTAAATGCAAATGAGGCTCTTCGCCCTCCACCCCCCTCTCCAGGTTGCAGAACAGTTCACTCCACCACGTCGACAATCGATGCTACTGCTATCAAAACACTGGCCAGGACGTCATCTCACAATCACAAGAAATTTATGTCTAAAATAAAGTTTGTTCTCATTGCAGCGTTCTTTACTCTGCTGTGTCCGTCATATCCACAGACAGAAGGAACTGATCAATCAGACAAAGTCTTTCAGCAAATCCTTCCTAACACTGGCAGAGGTTGCTGAAGCAATGCTTCAGGCAAACAAAGAGGACTTTCCGCATTGATGTGCGTACATTTATAATAAAAGTCAAATTCAACCAAGCATTTTGTAGAGGTTCTGATGTTGGGGAGACGGCGTGTGGGTTAATACACCCAAAACCCAAACATTTGGACTTATCCACTTGTAGCTTCGGCATCGTTGAACTTGGACTTTTACAAAATCACTGCGAGTAATAAAGTGGCAAATTCATAAAATTAGTTTGCCGGACGTTTTGACCCAACTTGGCAAGAAACATCACAGCAAATAGAGAAAACTGAACGGGCTGAAAAATATGACCCAAACAGAATATGAAGATATCTATGCAGCACTGGAAGAGAATAAACTCAAATTTTGTGCACTCCTAGAGACAAGCACACAACAAATTTTATTTAGGGCTAAAACAGTGGATGTTGCAAGATATATTCCCTTTAACAAGAGGTTTTCTGTTTATTCAGTAAATGCTAAATGTTAAACTAAACTAAATACTAAACTATTGCTGACAAATTTTAGCTTTGCATGAAGTACTGCCTTGCTTTGAATGGGGAAATAATGGTCCAACATGGATACCCAACAAGACAATGTGTCAGAAATGCAATGATTGAAACATGTTGATGAAAGGCAACAGCAAAATGGCAGATTATGCGGCAAGAGGGGTTTGGAATTTACAAAAAGATGATTAACTTTTTTCACAACAACAGCAAACCAGCTTAAATCGAAGGCATCCGAAAATGAAAACGTTTCGACACCTATCCAGGAGTCTGTAAATTAGTCTGTAAACTATTAACCCAACTCTTTGGCTTTTAAAAGGACAAAGACTTTAGGCAGCAAATAGCTAGGAGAACTTGAGTCAGCTTGACTATTTTTTACGTTCTTTATTTTATTATTTTTTATGTTTAAAAGTAGTCATTGACTCGTTAGTTTCACTCTGATATGGGCATTTGTACTGTATGTTGACTCTTAATGGTAAAACTGGAAAGTGGATACATTCCATTTGTCCCCAACTTTCAATTCTGTAATGAAATATCATGGTCTTACCATTAATTATCTCTAATGCACAAATAGTGAAGCACAAGAAACTCCATTAAGTCATGTGAACTTTGCAGAAGAACAGAAATGTTTGCTTTGCTCCAATAGTGTCACGTGCCGAGTGTCGCTGTTGGTGTGGTGAACCCAGGATGACTCTTGACATGGTTGGTTTTAGTAAAAATAAAGATTTATTATAAAATGGAAAACAAAACGCTGACGTGGCAGCTCAAAAAAACACAAGGCGCTCCGAAGAGGAGGAATCCAAAATACAAAAAATACAAAAATACAAAGTCCAAAACTCAAAGACTCACAGGTACAAAACAGGGCAGGCTGGGTGACAGGCAAGCAGGCAGACATAGACTCTGACGAAGACAACAACGACGTGTAGACACGGAACTGGCTATGACCCGACCAAGGAGGAACACAGGGAACAAACATTTAAAGGGCAGGGCTGATCAGGGAAATAAGACACAGCTTGGGAAGCACAACA
>JAVKLF010000038.1:6320454-6346836 GCA_034783495.1 Millerichthys robustus
TTCTTCTTTCGGATTTTCCCCTTTCAGGGGTCACCACAGTGAGTCATCCTCCTCCACCTCACTCGGTTCTCTTGAATGTTTGTTTCCAGCCTCACCTGTAAAATACAGCAGACAGAGCAGTCTATATATTGAAAAATGTTTACTCTATCGTCCCACTTTTCTAAAATGGACAGAAATATTGAAAATTATTGTAGGAGTAGTTGCAAAAAAAAGGATAAATATAGAGAAACAAAGGTAAACATAAATCGTTCAAAAGGGAGGTGGAAGAGGTGAGTGTAACAAGACTGGGGTTGTCTGGTGTCTGTGACCTGGGGCGTTGCATGGAAGGAGATGAGCTGGTGTGCACATTGCAGGGTATTATCTGTGAACACAGGGGCTCCTCTAACAACTACTAAGGCTGGACTTTCAGCACAGTGGGTCACAAACTGCAGGAGCCTGGCATATTTATTTATTCATGTGTTCCAACGAGGCCTTCAACATTTTTGAAAAATGGACACACATCAAAAAAAAAGGAAAATAAACCAAAGAATATTTAACAGCAAAAAATAACTGACTACCACATCCTAATCAATTCTGCTTTATTCATTCACTGTAAAGCATAGGCCTTTTGTAAAACACAGCCATCCCAGCATCTCAAGACCGTTTTTCTCTGTTCATCCGGCGTCTGGACCTGCTCACTTTTTATTTGTACAGTGTTGACCTGTATATCTGTGACCTGGCCTCATGTATTCCTGTGCTTTTCCTAATCTCTTGGTTCCCTGAGGATAGCTTACTCAAACTTTTGAGGAGTTTTGTGTTTTTAAAGGGCTATTATACTATGTTCATTATCTCTGACCTGCCAGCAGCAGTACGCCCAGCGCACTGCTTGAATTGGGTGTTCCAAAAAACCTCAACGATAAGTAAGCTCTTTGATCTTTTTCCACTGTGACAAAGCAGCAGCATGAAGATACTTAAATGAACCACACAGAATTCAAGCAGCTGGTAACAACATAAAAAAGCTGAGAAGAAAAATACGAAAATCATCCAAGAACAAATAACAAAAGTAGAAGAAATGAGACTGCATGAGCCCAATTAGAATTAATTACAATGAGCTGGAGGTTGATGTGTGACTGAAACATTAAAGAAGAGCGTACTGCCTGTATTTTTACAAAACAAGCACCCCAAACACTTCAATCATGTTCATCTCCGTGCATTTTAGCGCCAAAAATAATCTGTTAATTTCAAATAATTTTCAAGGTCTAGGTAAAGGAACACACAAACAAGCAAGCTTTGTTATTGCCAGTCCGTGAAGGACGTCTGTTTTGCTAGAACAAAAGCTTTGTGGAATAGGCTACATTATATTCTATAGACAGGCTTCAAAGAAACACATGAAGTGGTGCAGGTGCCCTCTTAGCGCTACAGATTTAGGCACAAAGCTTGTTTAGCGAAACTTTATTAATAATAATTTACACCTGCAGCCCTCCAAATAAAGAGACTGTTTATTTTATTTTAACGGGTTTATAAAGGGATATTTATTTTATTATACTTTTCCTACAGAAAAAAAAAAACAGTCTTATAATGCAAAGTTGTAATTTAAGCTTCAAAGCTACCAAGTACATTTTGGCAATACTTTTAATTTATTTTTGGAGCTAAAAATAAAGAGTTGAGCAAAAAGCTTATAGCTAGATTTAAAAAAACAGCAACTGTTCAACAATCAGCTAGTAGATCTAAAATATTTATCGGACATTGTGATAACTGGGATAAAGTCTGTGTTATTAGGGGACACCATGAAGTTCAGACAAAAATCACAGGATATACTGTAATTCAACTGGACTGCAACCAGCCTTGTATAAAAATGAGGTGACTTGCAGGTACAATTATTAAATAAAAATAAATATAAAATACATATTGTTTGTGCAGTGGGAAAAATGTGCCCAAAACAGCACAGAAATAAAGGAAAATGTTATCTTAGTCCATAACTGAATCAGTCTAACTTTGTGCAATATTTATAGTGACAATTTTGAACTTCACACTAGTCATCTAATTTTTCTCCAAACTCACAACCCTCAGTTATGACCACCTCAAATAGCTTCTCTTCTAACCAGACACTCGAGGCTAATTGCCAGAGGTCAATACTCTCATTCAGCAAGGAATCAAAATGATAATGAGTCCTTGTTATAATTTTTTTTGGTGAAAATGCAGACAGGAAACATCAAAAGGTCTTGACTGGGTGACTGGGGGCAATGATGGGGCTCAGTGATAATTTACATCAAAGCAGAAGCTCAGGGAGGACATCCATTGGGGACCCTGGACTCTGAATGGTGCAGCCAAAATAAATACAGAGAGACAGCAATTTTACAATTGGGATAATTCACTCCTCTGAAATAGAACTGTATTATTGGTAACCATTAACAAAAGGAAAGAGCACTTTTAGTGGATGAGTCCAGTTGAAGGAATGCTAGTGCAGACAGGTAAAATATAAATGATAGCCACAGAGTAAAATGGCATAAAGGAAATAAAAAATATATAACACCACGAGGAACCGTGGCAAACCTACACTGAAAATGTGCACTTCAGTAAACAATCAGACAAAGTCAATTATATGAAATTGGGTTGGCCGTGGTGCATGTCTATTCTAGCACCGGCTCAATCAACCTTTTAATAGCAGGCTGTTATGACAGCCATCTGCCCACTGTCCTATCAGAGTTTTAAACAAACATTTTTTTTTGCACATATTGAAATGGCGGCATGCTGGTTCATGACTTCGGAAAGAAGCATGTTCCACACATCGGTGCATCCAGGAGCTAATTGGAGTTCATGTAGTTTGTATGACCCTCCCATCATTAACAAACCACCTTACCTGGCTTGACAACATGAAATTGGGATCCTCCTCTATAAAAGTGAACACTAAGTAAGCCAGTCAGTCAGTTAGTAATTAAATATATAAAATGTTTGCAATGACTATCAGGAATGTTTGAGTAACTGACAATAAATTAATCTAAGATCAAAATCACTTTCTTCATTATAACTCGAAGTGAAAGCGGAAATAATATTTAATGTGACAGTCATTATTTGCCATATCCCTAAAATAATCCCCATCATATTGCCTGCATCATAAAAAAACTGGACTGCAGGACTGCTGACTTTTAATTTCCCTACAACCACAGAGGCAGAAAATTTGCTTAAGACTGCAATTGGCCACCACATGGCTCCAGCTCTTTCATTACACAAAATGAAACACTTCCAGTTACAAGATAATATGATTATGTTGCACAGACACTATTGATACAAATACAGCAGCACCACACTTTAGTTGATGAGTGATACAGACACAAAACATAGCTTTTTAATTAAAGTTTAGATTAAATTTGAAATACTGGTTAATAGACTTGATAAAAATTAATATGGGACTTTTAAGTTAACATTAAAGAGCAAAAACACCTGAGGATGAGTAATGAAAGCAGTGTATTGTTAAAGGAAAGTGTTTGTTTTATTTCCCCTTGAGGGTAGGTACATTAGGTACCAAACATGGAGCAATTATTTCAACAGTTGACACAACTGCAGTGTACGGCTGCTCTGACTGCAAATCCACTTCAAAGAAAAAATAACTTTACAATAGTGGCTGGTGCAACTCAACTCACTCCTCGGCTTACTGATGCTAAAACGGTTAGCTTTGGGCTACTCATTTACACTTATTAACTCAGCCGAGCACATACTGGTGCAACTTTTTATTATATTCTTATTGTGACTAACCTGTTGGGGAACTGAACTCATTCAACACATGAAGCAGGAGGCAGTCGCCATGTTGGGAGATGAAGATATTTCTAAATAACATCTGAACTGTGAAATTTAGAGCCAAATTAAATTGAATCTGGTCTAACAGTGAAAGTTTTGGAGACATCTGAAATTGTTGGGCTTGGCAAAGAAAAAAAAACCATTTAAGAATGATGTAAAAACGTTTTAAATTCAATGGTGCTAACCAAACAACAATCCTCTAAACTGCTTAGCTGCATTTTCTGAAGTTGATGTGTAAAGGTGGGCATCAGCACTATATGGCAATACTATCATTAACCCTTAATATAGACTACAACTGATTTTTGCATTTTTATTATAAGATACTTTCTGGCCTGGAAGTAATAAGTTTGCATGTAAAACATAGACCAAGAGTGACAAATTGACAATTACTGAACCAGAGTTAGTAAATAATCTATTTGTAGTCAGTTACTGCAGTTAGGGACAATGGCATCTTCCCCAACTTTATCTCAATTTTAATTTGTCAAACTATATGATCACGTTTCCACAAAAACCATCACTGAAACAGTGGTCAAAATTGGTTGAATAAAACTCATGTGAATAGCAGCAGGAAACAAATATTACTATGAGTTGCTTAAATAAAATCAGCTGATTCTGAGAACTTGATAAGTTTACTTTAAACATAGTTCTTGCTGTGTTGCTAAGCTCTCTGTGCCTACGTGTAAATTCATGTAACAGTAACAACATATAGCCTAAGTGATTATGAAAGTGCTAATAAGCACATACATATAGGAGATGCTTAACCACTTAGAAATGACGTGTCTTTTATAAGACAACACTTTAATTAAAGTATTTAATTGCAACAACTTATGGTTGTGAAAATCTATCAAAAAAGAGTGACATCCAGTGCGTTTTTATTTATTTTACTCACTGGACAGATTATTGATCTTTACAATTGAAGTTGATTTTGCATCTCAGAAGGCAAACTGAGTTTCCTGATTTATTTTGATTGAAATAGAAACGACTACTTTTTAACAACCATGAAAAACAATAAAATCTTATCAAAATAAAAAGGTCAGACAGAATGCTGATAATTTCACTGCACTCTAATCCAGAACCGTACGGCATTCTGGGGGATGTAGGGAGACGAAAGACCTCTCATAACTCAGCTCAGCAAAGTTGGTGGCACCAGCTAACTCTCTCACGATTTGGTAAGCTAGCAAAAAACCTGTTGAGTGACATGGACCGTAACAGTTTCCCCAACATGCCTCATAACTGCTTTAAAAAAGAACAATGTGGAATAAAAGGAGAAAATGAGAACAGCTCGAGAGGAAAATGTGGATAAAAAAAGGAAAGGTCATGTCAACAGTTTGGCAGTAGTACGTCTCTTTTGTCCTCCTGGCCCTTAAAACAAAAACTAACCAATAATTATCAAAATCAATGTCACCATTTGACTAAGGAGTGATCTGCCCGAGAAAAGCATTAGAAAATCTGTCTTTGTAAAAAGAAATACTTGTAACCATGGGTGAAAAGTCTGGAAAAGATGATAAAACACATATAATGAGAGCTTCTCCCCCCCACGCCCCCACCCTCTCACCTGCAGGAAAAAGCTGGTGAAAAAAGAAGAAATACAAATTCTTCAATTTTCTATCTCACATTTTTCATTCCATACACTCCCCTCTCGGCCCTAATAACCTAACCCTCCACCTACAAACCCCATTCTTTAACACAACTGGGGAATTTCAATCCTATTTCATATCCTAGAACAAATTCCTTCCCTGATTACTGATGCATTTCAAAGCAGGCATCATTATTTTTTCAGACCACTTTCTTTAAAAATGTACTGAAAACCTTTATGCTTGTTCCCTGGGGCCCCGTCTACTCTTCTGTTATGCTCTTATTAGTCTGTCTTTCTTGCTGCTTGCAGGGGAATCTTCATTGCTATTCATTTTCTGTATCTCTGACCTCTATGTGGATGAAATTCATCTGCCCTATCCCTTGTTCTTTACATTACTTTGGAGACAGGCAGCCACTATCTGGTGCAGCTATTAAAACATAAACACCATTAAATAAAAATGTGCAGAAGTAAGGCAAGTGGAAGAAGTCAGGACAAAAAAAAAAAAAAGAAAAACCTTTCTGTTGTGCTTTTAATGCAATGGAACAATGTGCACTTTCATGAGCTATAATTTAAAAAAATCTCAACATCCACTGAAATGAATTTTGGAACAAATGGTTGGAATAATTTGTAGTGCTTGAGTTGTACAAGTACTGCTACTGTAAGCAAAATCTTACATAAAACACTAGTATGAAGAGTGATCAAGTATTTAACACTCTATATTGCCAAGTGAATATCCAAAAAACAATCCAGGAAATTAGTCAGGAAGACCTCTTAGACATTTAAAAGACTAGAATTACAGGAAAAAAAAGTGATTATAAAGACAAAGATTTTCTTGGGCTTTCATTTTAAAATACAAACTGAGAAAGCATCAAATTCCGAAGAAAATAGTATTTATTACAAGATTCTTTATTTAAAATTCGCTGGTTTTTGGATTTGCTGGTTTGTCTTGAAGACCCTGCAAAAATCTGTAAACTGTTGGAGTTGATAAGCCCGTGCAGCTGAATGATATACATCCTAAGCCACAGGCAGGAGCTGTCCATTAGTTGCCAGGGTTCTTGTAATGCCCAGCTCTAGTACATTATTTCCAAATGCATCAGTCAGCGTTGTGCAGCACAGATAAATTCTGATGCTTAAGATCTGTAATGCACACACTCAACGCTTCTATATTACGCGACAGGTTAGAAGGGCAGGAAGAGCAAGGGAGGAAAAATGTAATTTATATTTTACTGCAGCCAGTATTCTTCCCATTAGCTTCAAACGTAAGATAAGTTATGGACTTTAACGAGCACCTTTAGCCACCAGAGCACGCTGCACACAAGACTGCAGGCAGAAGACGTGGGTTAAGGAAGGAAAGACTAGCTATCTTAACGTACAGTATGTACAGTATGAACCCGATGACCAGACAGAAGTCATCAGTCAAATCTAAATGGTGCTTACACATGAAGAGTAATTCTATGCATTTAATCATAGTTGCCACAAAATTCACATGATGAATTTGTTTGCAACACAAACAAAAAGACTTCATCAGACAAGCATCGCAAACTGAAACAAGGCAAAGTTTAGTAGCCATTTCACATCAGGAAGGATTGTCGAAAACCAGGCAAATGATAGGATTGTCTATGGGTCACATTCAATTCCATTGTTATTGTTTTCCACTGAAGGTAAAAGTGCAATAAGAATTTTGCTTGTGTCTGTAATTGTGTTTGTCATGTTAGCAAAATATCTGATGAACTTTTGGATGGATCTTAATGAAAATCTCAGAAAGTTATCACTGGATGTACTTTACACCTACAACTGATCGCCAAACCTTTGAGTCAATCCTCTTCAAAATGGCACCAGCAAGTTAAAAAAATTAAATTTATTATATTGAATCAGTTTTACAATTATTGAACAATACTTTTGTGGGAAATCCCTGAGGCATCTTCAAAATACTGTATGTTCTAAGTGCTAACTTATCACATAATTTCTGTTTGTAAAACTTTACCTTTCGATGTGTTTGTTTGTTGCTCATGTTAGTAAAATATCTCATGAAGAACTGAAGGGATTTCACTGAAGCTTCTGAAAAGCAATCACTGGCTGTACAAACTACTTAACTTTAGGAGTCAGCCCACTTCAGGATGGCTGACCTGCTCATTGAAAAACAAAACAAAACTACATTATGCTTCAAGCAATTAAGGAAATATTGAAATAAAATTATGACCTTGATCAATAAGTCAAGTCTAAGTGAAAGAATGTCAAGCTTTTTTCATACTTTGCCTTCTTTTTCACACGTTTTCTATCCAGTATTTAAATTGCGAAGCATGTGCTTCAAAAAATGAAACGAGTGAACAAGTGGATGACAAAGAACAAATGTCAGGCATTAAAAATTAAATACCTGTAGCAGATGAACAGTATTCATATTTTAGAAATAGAACGCAAAAATCGAGCAACACAGTTCATATTCCATCGTCCACTCCAACTAGCTGCTGGCTAAATTACAAAAGACAGGAATGTTGTGCACAAGAGCCATGTTGTCTCATCTTACATCCCATCATGTGCCAGCTCTGTTCATCCAAGCAAGACTGTTGGAGTTTTAATGCAGATGAATCATGAAAGGTCTACAAGAATTTTAATTGCTCAATTCAAGCCGTCTGAATAATGCAGTATTCTGCTTACAACCACATTTGCATGCTGAGCATGCAGTAGTTAACATAAGTGTTTTACACAGCCCTAGGCCCCTTGGTTTGTATTTCAGAATTAGTCTCAGAGATATGTATGCATGTGTGAAAACAAAAATGTGTATACTTCCACTGGCATGGCATGCTTAATGCTGCCACTCAGAAAAAAAAGAACAGTGTTAGTAGACATGGTCTACCTCTGGCAATTATCTCTGGCTCGTTAGGCTTAGGAGGTCAGCGGGCTTTCAAAACATATGCTGGAATGAGAAAAGTACAACAGCGTGATACAAAACATAAACACAAACATACAGACAAATTCACACAAACATGAAATGCCAGAAAACACTACCTGCTGCAAACACAATGGAAAAAGGCTGTCAGGACAGTAAATCTGATCCAAAAGGACAGAACAGACAATAATATCAAGCATAAAAGCTAAGTTGCTATGGACGTTCTTCTTGTCTACTTATTTTTAGGTTTTTTTTTATTCAAAGTTGTCATACAGCAAGTAAAATTACACAGCATATGTGCATGTGCAAGTCTCATCAAGGGGGTGCAGATGCTGACATACATAACATAATTTCCTTTGTCTCTTGCTACCCTTTCCTGCAAAAACAGGAGTCAATGTCCAACAAGGACAGAACAGTTGCATGGAGCAGTGAGTACAAAAAATTATTATTTTTTTTGCAATAGGGTGGTCTTGATACAAGCATCTGTACAATCACATCAACAACTGTTTACAAGCATTAAGAAACAAAAAAAGAATACATCCTAAAACTCAAATACAATAAACTAAAAATCTGACTAAATATAGTCTGGAAATTTTGTGGTTAAAGACCCTGATGAGAAATTTAAAAAAAAGTTTTCATTTAGACCCTCAGTGGATGTTTTTCTTTCCAATACTGTCCTCTTTGGCTGTAGAAATGTCTTTTGTCATTAGCCTCACAATAAATATGCAAAGCACGCTAATCATTACAAACGACTCGTAACAGAATTATTGCTGCAACTAGGATCCTCCACTATGAACTAGACACACAAACAATCGTCATTCAGTTTACAAAGAACGTGAAATTATCAGCTCCTAGTGTCCGTGGCTATAGCCTGAATGATTTCGCTGGTCTCAGCTGGGCTGAGTGGTGGCATCCCAGGGCACTAGTAGCGACTGACTGGAGCCCACATGCAATGCTGTGAGATGCAGTCTCTGTCTCCTCCTGCATTTTTCTTCCCTCTCCATCCCAGCCAGCACTCAGCTGCCTTCATCCAGCCAGCTCACAAAGAAATTCTCCACAATAGCAGAAAGCTGCCAGTACCAGTGGTAAGAAAAAAAAAAAAACACTCCAATGCAGGCAACAAACGAGAAGGAAAAAAAAAACATAAAAATTAAAAATAGTTGTTGCTCCATGAGGTTATCCTTTGCTTTGTGGCTATTTTTAAAATTTGGGTTTGCAGTTGTTTTGGAAAATTACCATATTCTACTGAGTCTTCATAAAGGGATGCAGGTCTCTCCGATACAATTCGTCAGCACCACCATGCTTCTTTATCCTCACCATGACATGCCCAGGTAGCAACCCCTTATGTGCTTACGCATGTTTAGGATGACTATGGTCTGTGAGGTGCATGTCGTGCCAGCTGAGATAGGAGGAGAAACAAGGTGAAAACACTAAGTTATGAGAACACTGAGGCAGACCCGGCGCTCATAAATTATAAGGTTCATTTGCATATTCGGGGCATAAGACATTATGTAAATTTTAATCAATTTGCATAATGAATTTCTTTTGTTGCCTCAATTGCTCGGTTGCTACTTTTCATTTAATAAGAAAAAAATATGACAACAACTGAAAACATGTTTGTGTCTTGTGAAAATTTTCAGTTAAAACATCACCAAAAAGGTTGAAAGACATAAAATGCTTGTACTTAGATATTTGAGTACACAGCCAAACGATTGTAGGGAATAAACGTTGGGAAGACAGACATAACACAAACACATCATGTAAGAACTGAAGACGTTATCACATATTGTTGCATGATAATTACAAGCAAAGCTCAATGTACAGGTTTTTTAAAATTTGTCAAGTCTGAGTCTACTCTGAAAGCAAGGCACGACATCGCTAATTAAACGGACTGAGAAATTCTCTTAGGAGAGAAGGTCATTTTGTTAAATACGTCATCTATTTCTGTCTCCTGTTTTGAACCTCATCAGATCCACAGTAAACAAGATGTAAAAGCTCTCAATTAGAGGAATGTTGATAGAAAAAAATCTTACTATATTTACTACATACTGTATATTGAAAAGTTTATCAAAAGTGGTTCAATATATGGTTGTTTATTTTTAACTTGTTTTATTAGGCTTCTTCTTTTACAAATGAAACAGCAAAGAAAAGGTAAAATGATGTAAATAGAAAACATGCAAGAAAAGATAAGTTGGGAAAAAAAAAGTTGACAGAGGAAATATGTTAATTTTAACTGTCTGGACCTTATTGTGCAGTGAGATCACTAAGCAGAAGTCAGCCCAAATCAGCTACAAATAGACTTCTCACTGTGTTCCACACAGCCCAGGTTCTCACTGCACCAAACTGAAGCTGCTGCTTGTGGGTTGAGAAACAACAAAATAAAGGCAAAGCATAAAAGTACTAATTCCAGGCATCAAGATTAGAAGGGCAGGCACAGACAACCTTTTAAAACTTAAATTTTAAATTATTATGAACAATCATCAGCTTTTAGAATCAATTAATTCAATCGGTGTCAAGCTGAAAGAAGAAACGAGGGCAGCAGAAGGTGGGCACATAAAAAAAAACTAGGGAAGAGGAGGAGGAGAGTGAGTAGGAGAGGGACTCTGATAGAAAGGGGATGGGCAAATAAGGGAAACAAGGAGCAAATGCGCTTGATGGCAGACAGAAGTTGGCACTGTGCCATCCTTTCAGTGCTAGCACCAAGGCGGACGTCTGCTTGCTCTAGTGTATGTATTTAGACGTAGCCCGAGAGACAGAAGGTTGCTGCCGTCGTTTTGGTAGCGCCACACGCTTTACATTTTCTTTTTAATTGTTGTTATCTACTGGGAATCTCTTTTTTGCTTAAATGATCTGGGCTGGGTTATAAACAAAGATATGGATCTTCAGTCACATTAAGCCTTTTTCTTTTAGTGCTGCTTTGAATGACTAATGAACATCTGATGGAGAAGACTTTATGATATGACTTAAACTATAGTTGGCAGTCAGATGGATCAGCTGTTACTACGTGACACTCCAATCGTGGAAATGAGGACATTGTTCAACACCCTGGAGTACTACCACAGCGTTAATTACAGGAGATGTGGAACAGGAAGTGCGTCCTCAATGATGGAAGCCAAGTGCCAATGAGTCTGAAGTGGAGGCGGCAAGACAAACTTTAAGAAGAAAACGGACATTAAGGAATAATACAAAAACTTGAGGCTGTTTTGTTGTTCTTTTGATAACGAGGGGTGTGGCGGTGGCACAAAAAACTCCTCCCATTCTCTCCCACTCACTCTCTCACTAATTATCTGAGCCACCGCTTTCTGTGCCAAGCAGCCAGCCATCTGGACAGGAGACACCATGCCATCCCGTTCGCTTACAGTGAAGGATGTACCACATGGAAAACGATAAACCAACCTCACACTTGCAGACTTGGACAAAAAGCACCGGTTTGGAGGATAGCCAAGGAGCAATAATTTGGCATTTTTGGGTTTCAAGTGGTTTAACGGGGAGAGTACGATGGCATCTGGCATAAAACTGGCAAAGGACGCGGGAAATATAGCACTGTTAAACCGAACCGACACCATCGGATACTCTTGGCATATCAGCCGCCTAAAACAAAAGAGAAAAGAACAAACGGAAGACCTTGGAGATTCGATAGGACTAATTAGAGCAAAATTAGCTTCGGTAATTAGGGCGAGTCACTTAATCATAGAAACGATTTGAACATATTAACTAATGAAGGGATAACGAAGACAGAAGAACAAAACCAACAAAAAGAAGCACATCAAAAGCAACAGACTGTTCAACTATTAGTAGAAGATGTGAAGCAAGAACCTTTTTTGTGCCAACTCCCTTCCCCATTTACTCCACAGTTTCCTCAGTTTCAACTGCCACTGCTCATTGCACTGGTTGGCAGCAATGCTAAACCATTGCAACAAACGCCACCCATCTGCCAATCGCCTGCCTGTATGCAACAAAAAAAAAGGAGGGGAAAATGGACCTGGGGGACAGTGCCTGAAGCTTGGGAGCAGGTGTTTACAATGCCACAGATACAAAAGAAATGCAAACATAAGGATGCATGCTAATAAACTGTTTAATTAAAATCAGTGGGAAGAATATATTTTTTAAACTTGTTTTCTAATATCATTTACATATCCAGTTTTTATCTTTTTTTCCCCTGACAAAATCACCTTCTTAGAGAGGGGACTATATTTTGGATTTAAAAATAGTTAGATTTTGCTGACCAATCAAAATGGAATGCAGGAATTCGTGTTATTCATCTACTTTCAAAGCAATCACTATGGTCTTTAATTTCTATATGCTTAACATCGTATAAGCAGCATTGCAACCACGAGAGAGAGTTGGCATAGACTGCTCTGGAACCTGAGAAGAAACCTGAGTTCAACAGACACAGAGGGGAGGTGCTGGCCTGCATGCAACCACACTGGGGGTAGTGAGGCCGTGGGAACTCACTGCATCTTCCACACCCACATCGCCATGACTTTCTTTTTTTTTTGCCCCTCTTCGTGCCAACCATCCAAAAGAACTGAACAAACTCCACCCTTAGAGGATTTTCTTTCCTGCACTAAACTCTCATAAACAGATGCAACACAGACCAACTGGTTTGAATTACAGCTCAGGATACTCTCTAGGTTTGTAAGAAATGTCTTTCTTTGTGGTTCCAGCGAAGTCTGCTGGCACTGGGCACAGATGGGCATCGCAGCAAAGACACAATGGAGGATTTAATTAATTTCGCTTTCACGTTTAATATGCGCACGGAATTAAAACAGTAATTAGAAACGCGTGGATATTCATCAACTGGCCTCCAACGTTCAGCGTTTTTTCTCTCCTGGATTTTTTTTGGACAAGAAGTATGGTTGGACAAAATGAATAATTAAGGGAGTCATTCAAATGGAGGGATTATGACATCTTTGTGCTTGCTACAAAACATTGCAGCTACCAAGACGCCTGAAACTGGAAGTTGCGTTCCTGAAGAAATATTGCCTAAAAGATGGCATCTTTTCGGGCATTTAAATTGCTGTAATCAAGATCGCGACAAATACGATTAACAGCGTAATTAGTAATTGCGGACGCTTTTCTTCCATATTCATCAGACGGAATCACGTGGATATTTTAATCGTTTGGAACTAATCAACAATGGATAATCACCCTTTTATTTGATTCCATGGGGGATGTTAATTGTGGAGTGTCCTCATTGCACAAATGGATTACAAAAAAAAGGGCTTACACGAGACAGCAGGATTGAATGGGGGTGGAGTGTGTATGAATTTGAGAGAGAGGGAGAGAGAGAGAAGGCAAGAACGGGGATATTTTTCTTCCTTCGATATATGCCAGCAGTCAAATAATGCCACCGTACTCACAAACAAGGAGAGAAAAGCTCCTGCACTCCAGGTGATGTTCGAATACTCTTGGAAAACCTGGCTTCGATGTGGTGTCTGCTCTCCAGAGTACCAACTATTATGTATGAAGACATCTGCTTTTTCTTATTCTGGATCTTACAAAATTGGCGTGAGAAGAAACCTACCTGGGATCTAATTTCTTGGATATTATTTGTGTTTTTTAATGATTAGTGTCATTAGCGGCATTAATCTTTCAAAGAGTGGTGTTGGTGCCCGGTCGAAGCGAACTGCAGAAGAGTAAGACACTGTAGCGGGCACCGGTTAATGTCTCCTGTGCTTAATCATCCTACAGCAGAAAGGTTTTGTGCATATTTCATTTGCATATCATTAAGCACTAAAGCAGATGGGCAAATGGCACCGGAGAACGAGGGAGTGGAAACAGAGAGGCAGAAAATAAATACGAGGGGAAAAAGTGACTCATGCGATGACTATTTCCAAAAATTTGCTTTTGATTAAGACAGCTTGCCATTTTGTTTATTTGCATATTAATTTGAAAAATGTCAGAGCGATTAGCTGTTCAAATTTGGTAATTAGGACCCTTTTAATCTATTCAAGAGGCCATTGCAGACACAGAGAATATCTTCATCTACAACTAATGAATGTTTGTGGATTTGTAAATGTAACAAATACCAAATTACTGCAATTTCTGACTGGTGACCAGTTAATTATGATTACCAGAAAATACTGATAATTCTTTAAAAGTACATTCGACAGAAAAACAAGTAAGTAAGTGTACAAGTTTAAAATAGACAAAGTAACTTGGAAAACAAACAATTCATTTAATAGTGTGGCTAATCAGTTTAGCGTTCTCACCAGTCTTTAACAAACAACAACAATGCCAAGTTACTCCTCTTATAACCATGCCCAAAATATATTAAAATGCTAAAATCTAACTTGATTCTCAGCTTCTATAATTTTAGAAAAACTAACAATTTTTTCCAACATCCATCAATTTCTAAATAAGAAACATAACAAAAAAATAATAGTCATTTAAAAAAATAAGACAACTTTATGAGCTTCAGCTTTACAAGATTAAAAATACAATGTTAAGACAATATAAATTATTTTTTAAAAAGTTTTAAAAAAGTATTCAAAAACATACATGACCATGATTTACTTGCATGTAAGTTTAGTTTTAAATTGAGTGATATCCAATCTGTTTAAAACAATAAACTTGTGACACAACATTTACACTATAAAAAGCAAACACCAGAGTAACTGCACTCCACAGAGACAGGCACTTGCAATTTTTTTTTTTTTTACAGACATACTTGCTTAATTTTTCCTCCTGCTCAAGGCAACCCACTCCCCTCCCTCCCACCACCACTCATCCCCAAGACAGAATATTTAAATGAAGTGAGGTTTATGCCTCACGCAATTAGCCATGTTTGGTAATTTGAGAAACGGGTGCCGCAGGGGCGAGGGGGAGGGGTTGTGGAGATGAGTAGCAGGCTGGCAGGAGCAGCCCACTGAATTGGTTGGGTAGAAGCTTGGCGCTCTATGATCATGGCACATGCAGATGTCGCTGTAGTTCTTCCAAAAGAGCCTACTAACTGAGCGGGAGGGGTGGTAACGAGAAACTCATTTGGCATCGCATACCTCCGCTATGTGTCTCTAATGAGTGAAAACTGGTGGAGTGTGTGAAAGAGGTTGGCAACCAAGGCCAAAGGAGTTGACATGGGTGAGATCAGGCTTAGGGGGAGATTCCTGCCAGTAGAAGCAAATGTGGATGCAAATAATAAAGCAGCAGAGGTTAAGCAATACCAGCAAAGTGTCAGTGTATTTCTGAGCCTGTCATAAGATGTAGACATTATGCAGAGTGCTGGTATTAATATGCACATGGACTCTCTATATCGTGCAGCTCCGTGTGAGGTAATAGCTTGATTTTTCTGCCATGTTTTGGTATTCTTTAGACATGTTTTATTTCACAGAAAAAATACAGACCCTCTTTCCTCACTCTTTTATCAAAATGTCTAATTACCCAATATATCCACAGGTATATAAAAATACAGAAACAAAAGTGACAAGCCTCATTATCAGCCAGAAGACAATTATTAGGAAGGTATAAAAGATGGCCTCAAATATTTTAAATATCATGGATAATTTTATGGCCAATTTTAGCTATTTATGTCGACGTTAACTACTTTTGAATTTGTTTATAAAAAAAGATGAAACAAAGCAAAACAAGAAATTATGAACTTTTGTAATTTATTTTCCTTAAATTGCTGCACCTGCTCAGATCAGAGGAACACATTTGAACCTGTTAGGGTATTTTCAAGAATTTAGTCATATTCAGGTCAAAAGAGATTTGTCACGGGAGACACCTGACTTTTATACACCCTCACTTTTTTACATGCATAAGAATGCATAAAAGTGTATTTAATAAAAGTACTTTAGTACTCTTCTGAGAAATATGTTCAAATTACAACAGAGTCTATCAAGGTGTTCATTAAAACTGTCAATGTCAATGCTATTTATGAAGGTCAACAAATAGAATATTTGTACACAAAATTAGTTCCAAACGTTGCCCAAATGAGATATCTGAATGTATAACCTATTTAGATGATGCGATTTTGACATATACCGTCTTCCTACCTCAACTAATTTCTTGCATTAGTAAATCATCTGCTTCATTGGGTTACTGTAACTTTACCTGAACACGTACTATATTACCTGACTTTAACATATCACATAGCTGGTAGGAATAGACCACTACTACACTGCAGAAACACGCTGTGTGTGTGAACTGACTTGGCCAAGCTGACAAATAGCAATGTCTCTTCAACTACTCTGTTGTCTAGGGTCTGCAGATTAATTGGTCCCTGGTAAGTCTATCAGATTATTATTAATATGCTGTCATGGAAGCAACTCCAGTGACCCACAGTATCTGGCCAACTACTCATAAAACGGTGTGAAGGTCAACTGTCAATCAGCCTACACAATATGATAATCAGTCTTTAAAGTCAGCAAGAGGATGCCATTAACACCAGCAGTAATGGCTGATGAAAGAACTGTCATAACTGCTGGCCTCCAGGGATGATTGCCTCAAGACTGATTGGGAGAGGAGAGAGAGGAAGAACAGAGAGAGTGCTCCATCATAGAACATTTATTTGGAAGAATATATGAGATAGTGCTACTGCACACCATTAATGCACAAAGTATGATTTTACAAGCTTGGTAATATCAACTGGCTCTGTTTTATGTGTTAAACGATATAACAATATAATGGCAAGCTTCATTTTCCCAATAAAATTAAAAACTAAAAAGAAATAGAACTTGAAGGACATGTCCAGTATGCCATATAAATAACTCTTTCAGAGTATTCTCAATGTTATATGGGGAAAATAAATATGCAGCATCGGCATTTGTTTTGTTTAATTTTGTCAGGAACCTTCCATTTCAGTAAACATAAACTCGACTGCTTAGATGAAATTCATTTTATGCTAAACTGAGCAGGCCATCCTAAGGTATATGTTCTTTAAACGACCCTGAGTTCTAGATGCTCAGAGGAATATTGTAAAATGATTTGGGGCTGTTGGCAAGTGTACAACTCAGTGTGTGGATCTGCAAGGAATAAGATAACAGAGACTTGGCAGAGTCCCTGTTAAGGTCAGAGTTTAACACGAGAAAAAGTGAAAGAAAAAACAAGAAAGAGACAGAAGTAGATAAGACTATTAGGAAGAGAGAAAGAGGGGAAATGAATGCAAGTGCAGAAGATGAGACAGAGTGAGGGAAATGGTTTGTCAGTGCTGTTCCCACAGGAACTGAACTGGGCGGCTAGCAAGGGAGCCATTACATGGAAGTCTTTGACAGCTCACTTTCCCATTAATGCTGCAGACAGTTAACACTACCACTCTCCTACCCAGACTTTGTAATGATGACTATATTATCACATAATGCATAAACTTTAATAGTTTTAGTGAATTGTTACTTTACATTCAAGGTCATTAGAGCCAATTAAAGCACTGTCACGGGTTGATAATTGTATTCACAGAGATCACAAATCCTGACTTGTTTTGGGATAGCTCAAGAACATCTCGTTATCCTTATTCTTTTTCAAAAGGCATCATCGTGCTGGCAAGTTAACAGACGTTAACATGTTTTTTTTAAATCGAAAAAAAGCAGTTTACAGAGGTGGAATAGCTCTGCCTCCCCAAGCTCCATGCCCTACAGAAAGTGGGCCACAAAACTGAGTTTGCAGCCATTAACAGGCTACATGAAAAGAAAAATTTGAACAACTCTCATAACTAAATTAGTTGGTTTTTTTGATGGTGTTGTTAGATGTTGTTTTTAAATAGTTAACATAGACAGGGCACATAATTTCAGATCAAGATATACATTACAAAGCAATGCTAACAAAACCTTACCATCCCTGCAGTTAGCTAAAGATATTTCTCTAACGCATCATAAATCAATGAAAGATTGTTTACTGATGTGAAAGGAAAATATAGTGTAATAGACAGTGTGTGTAACAAATACAGTTGTTTGCCCAACATGTGCAGAATTACTTTTGAGTGCTCTGTAGACAAATAACCAAAAATAAGTTGTAATTTTCTTTGGTTACTAAGTGAAACTTTTAGAACCGTAAAACCTGTCATGCAAAAATTGCTTTTCATAATGAATTAGAAAAAAAAAAACAGTATTTCCTTTCCCCTTCTCAAGTTGAACAATTCATTTATGGGCCAAACCTACTATTAGTTATGAAGATTTCATTTGGTTCAACATTTATTACTCTCCTAGTTCTGTCTGTTCTGGCGGCATCGTCCTGATACTTTTGAGACAGTTACAGTTTTAGAGCAGGCTGTTCTCTGTCCCACATGTCATACTCATCTAATAATGCTTAGTCCAGCTGAAATACTGTGAACCTGTGACACAGAGAAACTTTAATGTTGCACAAGTGATGGGAGGAAAATGGCTAAAAAGAATAAAGACAAAAATAACAAATTTGGCAAGTACGCATGCACGTGACCTCTGCTTGACGTAGAAAAATGTGCTGCTTCTACACTTTACTGCTAAAGGGCAATGACAATTTAAGTCGTGAAAAAAGATTCTAAAAGGCTTTTTGACAAATCCCTGTAGCTTAAGATAAGAAACCTCTGCACACTAAGAAGACAGCTTGAATGGATTTTTGATCTATCTACTTTCTGCATCAGTAACAGTTTAATAATTTAGGTAGCATTCAATTTAATAATAGAAATTGAAATACTAATAAAACCAAAGATCTCCAAATGTGAAAGATAGATAACATTTTTAGAAATATGACATTTAAATAATGAAGAAAAGTATTTGCCATCAATGAAATGAAGCAATACAAAACCAAACTTTCCTAAAGTGTTCCTTCAGATTTTTGAAATGAAGTCTTGTGGAGTAGCTATGAACAGTCAGTGTGTCTGTAGTTTGCAGATTCAGATTAATCAATTTTTTTTTGTTAATCTACATTCAGTACCGCATTATGATGAAGTTAAAACATACATTTGTATCATGTTTATTTTACACGATAAATGCTCTGCTTTTGTGCACCACATTTTAAAACTTAGAGCGCTTATTTGCCATATGTGCAAATAGAGAAGATCGCTGAGTCACTACAATCATGTCACCATCCGATTCAAAACTTCACTGGTTGGCAGAAAGACAACACAGGCCTGTTAGCCTAACATATCAATGTTTTATGCTTTATGCAACTACATCTATACTTGTTTCTTCACAAATTAGAATGACAACATTTGTTTGCTGGTGTTCTTTTGTGAGATGAAACATCTATGTTTTAAACAAACATGTTTAAAAGTTTACATTGTGAAAACACAATATGATCTGTTCACGCTCATTTCAACCAAACTGCAATTACAGAGAAAATAACCAAGCAAGCATATCGTCAGACCACTGCGTATGAAGTGGCACTATTGCAGAGCACTATTGGCTCTACATTACTGCAGTACAACTGAACATTAGTGTCAATAAACTGCGTCAGCAGTTTTATTTGTATCACTAAAATTCATTGCCAACAAAAAAAAACAATGTTTGCACATGCATGATTTGTATGTAACAGAAGGCCAACATGGTTTAGGGACACACCACTTTGAAAAGCCCTCTACAGAAACAGAAGATGTTGGTGCATCTCTCTAAGGCAACCAGGAAATCCTTCTTAGTAAAAGCTCCTGCGTGGCCTTTTGTAATCCTGCTCTGTATTATCAGTATGTTCCAGCTAAGTGTTGCAATTAGGGCAGCCTTTTTCATGCAAATCAATTTGACAGCACAACAATCAGTTAGTTATGCTAGCTCCTTTCCCAATCTACACACTCTACTCTTTCACTCCCCTGCCCTCTCCCTCCTCTCTAACTAATTTTCCCTGGCATTTGCAGAGGTTGCTACATTTGCATTATTTATCATATAAGGTTAGTATATACATCACTTAAGGCAAGGGTGTGCGGTTATGAGTGCCATATAACAAATGCTGAATGCAATATTCAGTCATTTACCTCAATTATGTTATAAAGCAATCATGAGACTGCATAGAAGAGACTTTTCTGTGGCTCAGGTTGAATATACAAAGACAAGCTAAGGTCCAGTTTTGAGTAAAACCGTAGAATTTCAGCTGCAGTTCAGCAGTTTGTGTACATGGCAACCACACGTCTTTCTTCTAAGACCAAAGTTTTTTGAATCGTTTTTTGAGAGAAGATGTTTTTGCCTCATGCTTTGCCTAAATGAAGGTTTGTGTATTCATAATCCCTTCATCCACCTGCTGACAGGCACCTCCGCCATCGACTGGTTTGGATGCTGCTGCTGAAGTGGACGCTCCATCACAGCCACCAGCAATCTGTGTTATTTTCACACATTAGGCAGCATCTGCCTGAATTGCTTGCCTCTTTTTAACTTTCTTTTTTTGGGACCTCCTTTTTGTTTTTTACTTCAAATTGGGTATTCACAGATGCAGAGTACCAATCCAGAGTACTTACTGAGTTAAAACTAAAACATTACACGACTTAAACAAAATATTTTATTTATTTATTTTTTTAAGGTGGCTCTCCTTTCTTTTAGGCTTAAAGCCCTCCGACTGGATCAAATCAGACCTACAGCATGATAAATACTGTTGCAAAATTTTAAAATAAATCCTTGTATAACGCTCTCAAACACAGAATTGACAAACTTTTCACTTGAAATGTAAACTAACACATTCAATGATGTATCTATGCTGGTATTGATATCAGTAGTGGTATCATGTATGAGTACATGTAAAAATGCACCGGGACACCACAATTTTTTTTTTATAAAGTTGTCTCACATAGAAACTGCATTGACTTGTGTGAGTATAATAAACAAGACTTTATTACACATAATAACTGATTAGCAAAACAAAAAAAAAAACATTTCTAATATTATTGATTTTAACTCAGTGGATTTGGAGACTCATTTACAGAAAAACTCGTTGATTTGCACTGATGTGTTTTTATGTACAGATGGGTTTAAGTAAATACGACTGGAGTTTTTTATACACAAAATATAATGATGCATGTCAAGCATGTGTGTACATGTGTGTCATTTATGATCAAATGGCCTTTTAGTTTCATTAACTTGCCAGGCTGCCTTCCACTTTTTTTTTAATCTAAATTCATCTCTTCAAACTTTTTAGTTACATGCAGTGAAATGATGGGGAGACAGCTTGGTAAAATCAGAAGGAAATAACTGCGTGTAATCTTTTTTTTCTGAGGGTCAAATAAATTAAATCTGACAGAAAGAAAATACTGAGAGAATTTAAATTGGATAAAAAAAAGGAGATGTGGGCGAGAGATGAGAGCGTGTGTATGTGTGTGGAAGAACGAGAGAGAAGAGGGAAACGAAAAAGAAGCTGCAGGATGGTCTGTATGCGTTTAAACTGAAGTCTCAATCTCACGTAGTTTTGTTCGTTAAAAGGAAATCAGAGAGCTTAGCCGAGGCGTTGCCTTGAAAGTCATGAATAAACATTGGATTCTCTTTCTGTGCATACATCATACATCACAAGATGACACTACCTAATGGAGGATTCCTCGCCCTCAGACACATGAAAAGCCAGTGAAATTACCCACCAAACCATTCAGCCACATGGTTCTAAAACGGACCGCTGAGGGAGAGAAAAGGAGGGCCTAATAGGGAGAAAGGAGGAGTACAAAAAAGAATCTCCTAGTAAAGTGGATTTCTGTGATAACCACAACATCTCCACACTGTCAAACTATTTTCAGTGCTGGAACAAATATACTGCAATAATCATTTATAATCCTGGTTGTGTCCTAGGGCAGTTTGTTAAATGTTTTTCTTCTTATAACATAGGCTGGACCTGAATGTTTTAATTATTTGGATTTAAATATGCTAAGTGGATAGCAGTAATATGTGTACTATATCATTTTCAGATGTATTGTGTATTTTGTAAATACATTTGACAGCTTTGTAGAAGTGAACACATTTGTACCATTTATTCCAAACACACCTGTTCCTCAGTCATTACCAACTTTTGTAACAGTTTTTAAAGAAACTATTGACAGTAACTCATCACCTGTTTCTACTAATCATCGTAGATACAAAAGATAAATGATGTGTTATATATTAAAAATGTATAGAAAAATACTCTCTCAATCACTGAAAATCATTTCATTTCCTACATTTTAAGGCTTGTTTCCCCTCTACTCTGTGAGGTAAACATGCTGAAGATCTATGCCCCGAAGTGGTAATGGTCCAGGTTCAGAAGGGGGGCGGAGCTAAGTGTGCAGGTGTGAGTGTGAACGACAGACAAATCAAATTGGAGAGAGCAGAGCAGTAATTTAGCTCTGTGTTTCTTTTTAGCATGAGTTCTGTCTGTAAGAACAGCTCCTGTTGACATTTCCTTTGGGAGTGTTTTGTTAATAAAGGCTCTAAAAGAACACAGATGACTATGGTTCTATTTTTGCATGCTGAGGGACATTACATTAGCATGTGACTAAGCTTTTAGCATGTTCAAGAGTGCTATTTTTAGGGCATGTCTGCACCTTGTTGGTGACCCATAGTCTAAACACACAATCACGAAAAAGTGCCCTAAAAAGCAAATAAGTAGACGATGTGAGTTGGGGGAAAATAAGCAGAATCTTCACAATCCAACAAGTCTGTCTATTAAAAATAGTTCATATAAAACAAAGTATTTTCTTTGGTAAAACTGACTCAACAGTGATTCCAGTGCAGATGATGACAATGCAGAGTGGCCTAATATTCGATATAGTAATATGTCATGCTTCCATTTCTAAACAGCAAAACAAAATAATCTGTCCAGTTAGAAAACACTTGTAGTAACATGCCCATTAATAATTTGTGGCAGGGATTTGGAGAAAGCTCTATTATTTGGAATCCATGCGTGTCCTCCATTTCCTACCTGCAAGCGTGGGTGCACGAACTGCAGAGAGCCGGAGGCAACTATGTGAAGGACATTTCCACAGAGGATCATTTGGAAAATATCCATCAGAGGGAAAAACTAATTAGACTAAGTCTACGTTTGTGGGTGCACGTGTGTGTGTGTTGGGGCAGAGGGATGTACAGCTAGCCAAGCACGAGGGTGGTGTTGTGCAGCCGAGTGCAGTAATTTCTTTGATCATTTTTAATGGCCATTCTTTCATGTGCGGCTGCCGCTCATACACAGTTCCCTGCAGGTGTCATCTCATTCCTTCAGTTGCGAGATTAGTATGCGGCAGGCAATAAAAAGCCAGACCATTACACCGCAGAGCACACATGCATAATCTCAACACAGTGGGATCATTACCTTTTCAAAGGATGATATCAGCTCACAGTCTACAGAGAGACACAAAGAAAGTGATGCAGGCTGAGCAGAAAAAGAACCAAAAGCAGACAAAAGTAAAAAGAGACAGAAAACCCCAGCTGCAGTGTGAGGTGGTTAGACAAAGCTCCATTAATCAGCACTGGAAATGAAGGGAGATGGATATGCAGGCAAACAATTATGGTTCTGTTTCTTCTGAAGGTTTAGATGCAGGTACATATAGAATACTACAATTAAGTAAAACAGGATCATTTCAAAACATTAGGGAACACTATTTAGCCATTTTGTTATAATTCACTAAAGAAATAGGTTTTCTATTTCACAAGACTGAAATTTTGTTTTTACATTGAAAACCCAAATTAAATGAAATGCATGGCTAGAAATTGCACCATTATTATGGCCAGAGTTACTTTACTTAAGTAGAAATTTTGGTTATCTATACTCTACTTGAGTAATTATTTTTCAGCCAATTTTTTGTACTTCTACTCATTACATTTTCACACAATTATCTGTACTTTCTACTCCATACACTTAAAAATAAAACGTAATGAGTAGAAAGTCGCTACTCCTATTACTCCTGAATTTAACTGTGGTTGGATGAGAAGTATAAATATATACTATTCTAACATCATATTGGTTTGTAATCGGTCCATCACATCTCAACATGACACAGATCACGGCACATTCCAGCAAGACAGTGAATGTATGTCGATAGTAATTCCTAATTTTTCGAAAAACATTTTTCTCCATGCCACGTGAATGGAGTGCATACATCAGTTTGGTTCTGATCTCATAGTAGAAGGCAAATATTGACTCATTCTTCTTTCAAAAGCTGCTTTAGTTCATTTGCAGACAGTAGCTTCAACACAGCTCTCTACAGATTTTGCAAAAGTATTACATCTGAGATGTTCCCTGGACTTTGACTGATAAACAGAAACTATTTTTTTTTCTTTTTCAGAGATTCTGTAGTAGGTTTGTTTCTGTGCTTGGTATCATTGTCCTATTCATGAGCTTGTTTTATCACAGCTTTAGCTGTCAAACAGATAGTTCAACGTTTGACACTGAAAGAAAGGAATTCAGACTTGACTTCATGACTGCAGGATGCACTGGTCAGGTTTTGGCAAAACAAGTCCAAATCACTATGCTTGACAGCTGGTATAAAGGGTTTGTGCTGATGTGCTACGTTTGGGTTTCTCCAAATGTGGCCCTGTGAGTTACATAGCTACACTTTAACCTCGTCCGTCTTAAGAAATTTGTGCAAATGTTGTAATTTGTTCATACGGAAATCGTAACATTGAAAACTTAAGCCATGGTTTTTAAGCAATTACAAAATAAATACTTCCAAATCATCCATGTGTGCTCTGGGCCCTATGAATTTTTGCAATGTGAGGCTAAACACTTCCTTGTTTTCCTCTCTGCCTTGCCTTTCTTCCATAGTCAGGTTTAACAGAGTAATTAGTTAACTCCAGGGCCATTCTTAATAGGATTATTTAACTTTACATTCAGCATAAGCTGTGCCCTCTTATAGTAAGCCTATTAATCAAACAAAATCTGCAAATAAAAATTATTTCAGTAAATAAGGAAGTTTAGATCAAGCCTTTGTCTTTAATCTAATCCCTATATTTAATCACAAAAATGGATTTAGCCGTTAATTGGCATAAAAATGGTGCTTTGTGAGGGGTGTTTGAGGATTTTTGTTGAGTATGATCTGTATTGTATGTAAGAAGTGGTTCACAGTTCCGTTAAAAGATGAATTTGCTCAGTGTATATGTGGCACTATTGTTGATAAAGGCATACAGCCATCTATTCATTTTCTTTACTCGTTTTCTTTTTCCGTTCCAGGTCACAAAGGAGCTGGTGCCCATGTCCAGCAGTCACTGTGTGAGAGGTGGGGGACACCCTGGACAGGTCGCAAGTCAGGGCGCAGGGCTACACAGAGACAAAAGAGACAAAAAAACGTTCAGTCTCACTTACACCTAGGGACAATTTAAGAGTCACCAAATTAGCCAAACAGTTATGGTTTGGTCTGTGGGAAAAAACTCAAGTGTGCACAGAGAGAACATGCAAACTCCACACAGAACGACCCCAGGCCAGGAGGCCAATATTTGGGGTAAATAGTGAGGTTATACTTTAAAACACACGTATTTGATTGATGTATTGTACTGATGTATTGATGCTAAACCCACCTGGACTCCTTCAGTTTTCACTGTAACGTTTAGCAGTATACAGAGAGTTTTATCTTGTTCAAGGATTAAAAACCTCACAGTGTTTGAGAAAAGCAAAGGTCCTCATTTGTTCTTCCTTTTTTGCTGCAGCTTCATTCCTTCTCACACATTTCATCTCGTCTTATTATTTGCTATTAATTACAGTTATATGATAAAGAGCTCTAAGTGGCTACAGCCACTTGACATTAAACACTTTTGAGCTCAACCATTAAACCATTTATTCAAGGTTTGTGTAATTCTGTTTTGTTTTTTTTGCCATACTTAGCTGTGCCCCTCTCAAAACAAATTATTTAAAAAATGTATTCTGAGAACAAACGACAGATTCATTTGTAGACCTTTCAGATAAGTTAAAATGTATAAAATGCAAAAATTAAAATGTAGTGCAATGTAAAATGAAACAGGTGTGTGCTACTAGCACACTATTGGATTATGTTATCAGGAATTCTGGGAAGTTTGCAGGCTCACTATTTCTGCTGCCCACATCTAATAAAGATCAAAAGGCTGAAATTTTAGCAAATGCATAAATTAAATAGAACGTGTCAATTATTATGAAATTCTTTGTTACAAACATTTGTTTATTTTTTGTGTGTTGCATTTTTAAACTAAGAAATGATAATTAAATTCATTAAAGCCATAAAAAACATAGAATTACATGCACTAATGCATAACACAAAAAGTATTTCTAGATCCACAGTATTGTGGCACTCCCAACATATAATTACAGGAAAGTTTAAAGGTTTCACAAACTG
>JAVKLF010000038.1:6363009-6385208 GCA_034783495.1 Millerichthys robustus
CCCTAATTTAATGAATTTGAGAAATATGTTTGCTATAAAAGTCTTTGGTTTCAGAAATACAAACAAGAGAAAGTACATTTCCAGTTATTTGCTAACAGGTGGAATGACTTCCACAGGTAATTACTATGTGACATCCAGACCTTTATCTACATTTGCAGACCAACATCAAAACACTTGAATTTCTGAAACAGACAAAGAAACCAGTGAATGTTTTCTCTCTGTTGGTGTATGACCTGACAATGACCCTGCATGGTGCATGTTGGCCTAAAACATCCAGTAAAATCCAAAGTTAATCAGAAAAAAAACCTCTGAGAAACTAGAGTAACAGATCCAACAGTTTCTTCTTTTCTGATAATTCTCACTCATGATGACTGAAATGACATTACATGCCAGCACTTGTTTGTGCTCTAATAACACGAAAGAGGGGACTGTTGTCGCCATGGTAACAACTAAGGTTCAATACATCATAGCTCATTATAGTAGTCAAGCGGGGACATTTGGTCAAAAATGAATAAACGAAAGGATGGGGAGAGGACAGCAGTGCATTGTTGGAAGATTGTCCAGCATTTTGTGTATGAATTTATTAACTGAACCAGGTTAATGGCTGCTTATTACTTTTCACGCTGCAGAGGTAGCAGCATTCTGAAATGGCTGTTCAGTGACCTTGACTCGATGTGTTCAGAGTGTCATCGTATCTTAAAGAGGGTGACAGTGAGACAGATTTCTATAAAAAAGCGAACCTAAAGGATAAACTGTTTGCATGAGCGTGAGTGTGTTTTTGTTAGGGGTTTGGGTGGGCTGCAGGCGGTATGATGCAGATTAATTGGCTATGAATCACAATCGTAGGAACTGTAGAGCAACAAACTGCTCAGACAATGTTTAACTGACTGTGTAGGTGGTGTTACATGAGCGAAACAGCGTGAAACAGAGAATAAAGAAGAGAGAAACAATAAAGTGTCGAACTTGTTACTTATTAAATGTCACATAGTTGTTTTTTTGTGTGTAATTTCAGTTATTTATTTTTTACTTGAACTTTTCAACCAACAATAAATAAACAAATGAACTAAGATGAAAAATGTTGGTGTCAAGGCAACTGCTTGAGTTTTGAGATAATGCTGCATAACCCTAAGATGTTAGAAGTCTTCTAAGATTCAGGAAAATACGTTCTCAGGACTATATTAGCAAAATAAGTGCAGGCGTGACGATTACAACAGAAGACCAGGAGCATCAGGGGAACACAAAGCAAACTGAATTGAAAGGACACGAAAAAATACAACACATGACCCAATAACTTCAACCTAATACCAAATATGAAACAGAGCACAAGGTAAACCTTCAGAACAACTCAGCTCTCCTAGTTCTAAAGTAAAAGTATTGACAGCTAGTTACTAGCTGAATGTCTAAATGTGAAACATTTTAACTGGAGACAGGAATGGCCATTTTGAACAACAGTGATTTCTACAGCCAAGCAGAGTATTTATTAAAAACATACCTTCCAGAAATCTCCTGATATTATTATAAATTTTCTTTATATTATTTCTCACGTGGACTGTAACTGCCCTCATTTCTTTTGCAAACAATAAGTGATTCACTCAATCAAAAATAAGACTCTGTAGGGGACTGTTAGTATAATTATGCACTAATTTCAGGAAGACAATAAGCTGTGATGATAAAGTAAGACTTCCTATTTATATGCAATCAATGTTTTGTATTTATCACTCATCCAGCTCTTACATGGAAAGCGTTAATGAGGACTTATCTTGACTTGAGTCTCTCTTCAGAGTTTTCAGCTCTCAGGTCAATTGACATTTACTGACCTCCTGTCGAGGACAGAAGTGGGGCAAACTGTTTCTGCTGCAGGATCTGCAACAGTCTTTCAAACATGATTCTGGAGAAGGGTTAATTTTTTCTGTGTTAAATGGCGTGTTGGATTCTGCTAGCTGCTGCTAATTAGATTGCAATTACAGCAGAGGATTGCAAACCTGTCTGGTCCAATTAAAAACACTTTTGTGGGCTGGTAGTCTGACCTTTCGTTTAAAACTTCAATACTTTTAAATTAATTATACACACAAAGGGTAAATGCTCCAAAAAAAAGTATTTGTATAATTATCCTATTTGCGAATACCACACAGATACATGAGTGAAAGTTTGTATTTTTTTTTTATTTTAAGAATAAAGACAGCAGTTTGTTTGATTAAAAGAATAAAAAAAGTGTCCCTTCCCACCAACTTGAGCAGAAATTTTACATATGCAGTATTCAGTATTTATGCCGTATGTGTGCAATGAAGAGATGAAAAACAGAGTGGTGGTCAAGCTAATTTCCATCTGGAGTAGTGTACCTTCCCTCTCACTGAGAGGAGCTCTCAGGCTGACTGAGGATTGTCTCAGGCATCCACAGCACACCTGGTCTCCATTATCTCTCCATTTCACAGGCTTGCACCCCCAAACAGGGCAGCCTGGGAATGGTCCTGGCTCTTTCATCTTCCCATCATTATAGCAGTCCGCCCAGGGTCAGGGCCCAGTCTGACAGGCATTCCAGCTTCAACACACTACAACAAAATTTTGTTAGAGGTTTTAAAAATCCAAAGGAAAATTAATGGGAGAAAGTCTCCAAGCAATCACTGTATTAGGAATCCTTTGCAGGATTGATATTTTCCCCAGAGTGATGCCAAGCATGAAGCTGGATCTCAAAGCTGTACCCCCTGCTCCCCCACTCCTGCCATCTACGTCTTATGTTTTATTACATTTCATGGAAACACAAACAGATACAGCGTTGTCCCACCACTTACAGACAAACACACAAAAACCAGATACTCAAACCTCCTCATGTAAAATAGTATTTACAAGTGTGTAGTGATGTCATGCTGAGTGTTAGGGTTATCCTGTTGGTTTATTACTCTTAAGTCGTGTCCACAGAGGGACATTTGAAGACAGATCAAGGAGGAGGCAAATTCTTTCCCTTCAGCTTTTTAACTGTTCAAGGGATTTCGCAGACCCCTTCAGAAAATCTGTGCAACACATTCATGCGGAGACGATACGCCACCTGATGATTCAGGACAGACATGGAATGCCCATTATCATTTTGCATATGAGACCAAAATGAGGTGTGATAATTGATCTCTCATGTACTTCAGCTCGCTCTCTCACGATACCATCCGCACGGCTTTGTTTCAAGAGAAAATGCTCTCCGTGGAGCTCACCCAAGCCTTTCTAATGCATCATCACTTTGAGGTTACAGAAATGACACCATAAGGAGCACTTTGAAGTGAAGTAAAATTATCCCTATTTTCTGCTCCCACAAATGATTTATTAAGGGGTGAAGAAGAAGGGGGTGAAGAAAGGGAAAGGGGCAGATGAAGGATGGAAAAGGACAAACACATTCTCTGCACATACTCTCTTCATTACGAGTAAAGGGAGGGGGGCAGCCGATCATTCAATTACTGACTGCTGTCACAGGCTGATATTCCTGCCTGTCAGGGCCATTCTGGTTCAGTTTTGGTCAGAGTTTTTCTGATGAACTTCATTTCCTATTAAACAGAACCAGAAGGGGCTGTGAGGATGGCGACACCTGATCCTGTGTTCGGTTGATGGGAAAGTGTTAGCAAGGCCTGGGTCTGTTAGGACACCTTCCTCAGCATGAGTCCCACATGGTTGGTCAGACGACAAGAAGAAATATTTTGCCACTGAAACTAACCAACATTGTTTTCAGGTTGTTCAATATTACTATTTTTTGTATAAATACGATCTGAGGGTGTTTCTGAAACTAAAAACTTCAGACCAATTCAAAACACAAGTGATCTATTTCTTGCTGACATAAAGCTCTCAATCCCATTGAGGAGTTCTTATTCTGCCTTTGATTATGTGGACAGGTCACACTAAAAAAGTGTGACCTGTCCTTAAGGATGCAGCATATGTTTCCTTTGACACCGACAGAGGAAGGAGACAGTGGTTAGACAAAGAGGTAGATGTGAGGGTGGAAAATAGAGAAGAGCTGTAGGTGTATTAAAGACTCTGTAGCTTTTGGGCTTGGCAGTGAAATTCTCATTCTTCACGGTCAACTTTGTTAATTCACCAGACTGCCTGTCAGGGGTTAACCTTTGACAGCAGCAGTGCAAGCTGCTCATGTGCAAAACCAACCCAGCTTAGTAGGTCTTTTATTGGCTTAGTCGCAAATACATCTGGTAGATCCACAATATTGGTTGTTTACGCAATTACATTTTCCATTCTAATGCAACTCAGAGCCCTTTGCAGAATATTTGCAAAAATATTAATAGGCTACAACTAAAACATTACTTTTAGTAAGCTGGCAAACTCCAGCTTGTAGTGCCCTGTGGAAACAATCATATTAACAAGAAAAATGATCCTCTCCTGGTTAGGATGAAGGCAACAAAATAGTTTAAAGTAAGATGATGATATGGGTAGTGTACTCCATGGCTACAAGGCTGTAAATCCTCTGCTTCTTGTTTTCTGCTTTGCTTTTTTTTTAAGACAGGGCAGAAATTTGCTCAACATAACAGCCGATTCAAAGCCATTTAGACAAAAAAAAATCACATAATAGTTCTATTTATTTTTTGAGCCATTCTCTTTTAAACGTTTTTCCACAAAAAATGTTTTTAATCCATTTATTTAAATCCTTTTAAATGATAAAAAAATATTTTCTACAACATTTTGTAAGTTTTATCGAAATAAAAGTATCCTCACAATTGAGACAAAACAGATGCAATTTTGGTATCATCACAATGGCCAAAGCAACTATTTAGAAGTCCTTGAATTTCTAAGGTTTGTCTTTGTGAGCAATGTTTTCACTGATAGGTAGTCTCCATCAAGATACTCTGCCTTAAAATCTAGATTGGTGGAGAGCTGCGGTGATGTTTGTTTTAGAGGTTTTTATTTTATCTCCCTAGGCCTTCTCATTTAGCGTTCAAGTTTTTTTACATTTTGTTTAAATATGGCCACTCTAAAATGCAAGAATGCTTTGGGAATCTTGCAGCCATGACACACAATCTTGACTTTGAGCCATGGAGGTAGGTCCTTTGACTTGATAATTTGGTTTGAGAGATGAGAGATGTGTGCATTTACAAATCCTGATGAGTTGGTTTCACTGCAGAAATGAACAATATCATTTGGAAACAACTTGGCAAAATTCAAGTCTGACACCAACAGTTTTCATTTTTAAGCCAGTGTGCGTTTTCTGTTTTTCATCTGATCATTTTTTTAAAAAATGTTGTCACTTTTCACTTTGTGATACATTCAATACTTTACCACAAGCCTAAAAGATGGCAGTGTTAAAAAGAAAGCTTAATTACAGTAGCCTCAAAATGCACTGTAGGAGGCTGACTTGTCTAAACAGATGTCTGACAGCAGGAAGCTGTCAGCTGCACCTCTGTCTGAGTTAGCAAGTTGCACTGAGAATACTAATTAAATATGGAGCCAAGAATTGGCATAGTGGACTTTGTACCTTTAGGCCAAGGGAGAATGGGTTTCAGAGCTCACATTGCCCAGGGCCCATGTTAGACTGAGGCGCTAACCTAATTTAACACTGTGTGACTAGGCCTGGCCTGTTTCAGGGCAGCCTCTGAGTGTGAGTGCCATCTGGTTGAGGCCTGTGAAGGAAATGGCCTTGCTTTTCACACTGATCGGATTAGGGTGTTTTTAATTCATTCGGGATGTGCCCTTGCGTGTTAATTGGCTCAACATGGTCAATGACTTTTGCCTGTTCCTCACCACAATGTGGTCTCTTCTTTAAACTCTCTTTAGAGGCTTAATGATTGTAAGACTAGCTGATTTTGAATTTTTCCAACAAAGTTAACAAGATCTTAGAAAGAGCACAATAATAGCTGAAACAAATTTTGCCACATTCTTTGAGAAATTCATTCTAAACTGTAAAATTCTGCATATTTCTGAAAAAATAGTTATATTCATGTCAGTCTGTTAAAGAGCATTTGTCACTGTAGAATGATTACATCTCTGAGAACAATTGAACTAGTTCTGTTTCACCAGAGTTGCCGTATGTTTTTTTTTAAATAGAAGATACGTGTTTGAAGCAGAAGCTATCAACTGTTAACTGAGTAATCAATTCAAACTTTCACAACCTGTAAAGGGAAAGTTTTTTTAATCAAACTTTCATGCACATGTAATATTTTCAAAAAGACCTTCATTTTGGGGCACATTTTTAGCATGCTTGTCAGTGATTTTAATTGTATTAGCAACACATTGCCACTTCTTCTTACAAGGACGTTCACAGTTGTTGCTTAACATGCACAAATTAGACTGTGGCACTAACAATTCTTCCTGCCAGTGTTAATGTAACACATAGGCTGAAAGAATTTCAGGTGATGAAGGATCTAACAGGATAACTCTACATATTAATTGAAATAACTTAAATCTATTATATTTTACCAACACATGTATTTCAAATGTTTCAAACTTGTTGACTCAAACAGTGTGAACTAAGAAATAAAAGTTACTGGTCAGTGCCAGATCTTCAGCTGAGCAGCGTCATATTGGTTTTCTCTGAAAAGTCTTCAAATCCCTCTGAATGAGACACTGGCCTGCAAGGTAATGCATGTTTCAATAGTTTTTTATAGTGTGAGTATCAGTGCCAAACTTAGACAAAACAAAAGGAAATGCTTTTACATTGGGCTGGTTTTTGTGAAGTAAACAAGTCATCTTTCCCACGTTTGTTTCACAGGATAAGTCAACAAAACCAAGAAAGACATGATTAAGTTTCACCTTTAACTTCCATGACACATTTGTTGTAGAATTAATTGTGCTCCAAAAATGAGTTTAGAGACAAAGTAGAAAAAGAGATAAAAAAATAAAACTGCAACTGTAAGTTGTTCAGTATCCAAAAAAATAGAAAAAATATTCAATCAAAAGCATAATAAGAAAACATTCTCTGCAATCAGTTAACAAGTTTTTTTATTGTTTCATTATGACCGACTTTTAACAATTATGGTATATATATATAACATTTATTTTAGTCTTTGAAGATCATCCACTTGGTTTTTCCACCACCCAGCAGGGGTTCATAGCCCCAACTTTGGAGACCACTCATATGCAGCATATTTTGAAGCTACAGTTTTCATCAGTTCCTTCAACAATAACCTCTTTACAATTTTAAAGGACATCATATCCTCTGCTTTGAAGCAGACCTGTGATTTATCGATAGCATCACCCTGGTGTGCACCATCCAAGTCCTGTTTTCCTTTTATTATTCATTGTTTCAAACAGCATACACTGACCTGAATCCCTGGCTCCCTCTTTCTGCTTTGATGTTTTCTAATAACTAACCCTGGACAAAGAAAATATGGTCATATCCAGTTCCATGTTAATTTACTTTCAACAACATAACCAGCATTTTAATGCAATATTTCCAATCTAAGAAATAATAAGCTGATGTTATCTACAAGGTTTGACTAAAACAACTAGAACTCTGTTATTTCACAACAAAAGATGATCTTAGTTTAAAAGTCTGGCTTCGAAGGCAGCAGGAAATATTCTATCAAGGTATGAAGACTTTTAATACAATTAGGGATTTTGCTATTATATGTGTAAAAACTATTGTCATATTCTGAATATGCAATGTTATTTTCTTTGTCTACTTGGTTCAGTTTTGTACTTCAATCTTTTGCAACTCATTACCTGTAACATTTTCTTTCATACATGGTGTGTAAATGTGCCTCCTCTCTCATATGTGCACATGTACCTACCTGTCACAGGCTGCTTTTTTCCCCGCCATCTATTAATGACACTTTTAAAGTAGTAAAAAAGAAATCTGTTTAAATAAATTACAAACTCTAGCAAAAAGGATGGAATCACCATTCTTGAAAAATGTTCTTGCAATGGTTTAATTTTGTTTAAAAACAATAAATTAGACACACCACGCACAATATGGTATGAAGAAACAATAGAAATGAAAGCAATGTAATTATTGTAGTCTTTCACAATGTTTTCGAATAAACAGAGGAAAATAATATGGAACTACTTAAGTTTGAGGAAACACTAAATCACTCTTCATTCTAAACAAACACCTACATCAGATTTATTCTACTAATTAGTATTTAGTTAAAACAGTGTGCGCTCATACCTTGGCCCATACCTGTACACAAAGAGACCGACATGAATCATGTGTCCAATATGAGTGATGTCAGTTGGACACCTTCCTAAAAAATCATTTAAGCCATTTAACATTTAGCCTTTTAGTTTTTTTTAAGGAAACGCAGAAAAAAAATATCAAAAATGTACCATGTGACATTTTTTGAGATTTCTGACAAACTTGAAAGAAAGGACACAGGCAATGATCCATCCAGACGATAAATCATCACGAAATGTTGCAAAAGATATTGGTTGTCAGCTGTGTCTAAAACCTGGACCAAGTACTAACAACATGGGAGGTTATTAAAGGGAAGCCTGTAAACTAATGACGACATCAAAAGCATCCATATAGAAAACCTAGTATGTTTTTAGTCTCGAGTACAGAACTCAATCCAATTAAAAATCTGGTGGAAATGGAAGAAAATGACGAGGCTCCAACCTGCAACGCTGATCTGGCAACAATAATGAGAAACACCTGGAGTCAGAATAATGAAGGATACTGTTTGTCAAGGATTAGGTCCATGCCTCAGAGAATTCAAACTTAAAAAAAACATAGGTGGTGCAACAAAGTGTTAATGGGTCACTGTTTTCCTCATTTCTTTTTTTCCCCCCAAACTTGAGTGACACCATATTTTTTTACCTCTACTTGAGCTAATAAAAAGCAAATGTAACAGACTAAATCGATTATATCCATTTCTTTTGAAATGATGCCTTTATGCATGAAGGTTGAAATAGTGAAAAAATTCAAGTTTTGTGGCATTTCTCCAAGTTATTTATTTTACCACAAAAGTAACAATTGAAAGAACATCCCCACAATTGTGATTCCATAATTCTTTTGCCAGAGGTTTTATGTTACGGTGTCCCCAAAACGACAAAATTACTCTGTAGCATGTTTTGTTTTTTGTTGCCTTTATGGTTCTAAAATTTCTACATTTGTGCAAATACAAAGTGCTTAAAAGTGTATACCCATAAGCACTGATAGGGTTATAAAAATTGAAATCATTTATAAGAATCAGCAGTGATTATTGTGAAAACTTGCATTTTAGAATGAAAGGTTGTTTTATATTAAGCATTATGTATCACAATACCTTGAAAATATGAAACTTGAAAATACACATATTCAGTCTACAAAATCTAAATTTAAGTTTTGTGCAATAGTAAACATCTGAAATCTGTGAAACACTAGTCCACCTGCAGCGTACATTCATGTCCCACACACACAAAATGAGTCCAAACCAGCTCGTTATGCTCATACTTTTTTTTAATGTATCACAATGAGCAAGAAACATACTTGATGAAATATTTTCAAAGGAGTATATTCAATTACCATCTACAATCAACTTAACTAGGACAACAAGGTTTTTGTGACAAAAGTTTCTTTAAAAGTCTGAAGTTCCATGTGGTTGTATGTATGTTAGTTTCCATGTCATTTGGTACAGTTCGGAAATCTTCATATAATTACAGTAACAAAAAAGAAAAAAAAATCTAACAAGACTACAGTATAGAAAAGACATCAAGAACAACATTTTTGGTTTATCTTGCTCTTTTTTGTACATTGCAAGGCTGTTTTTTTTCTACCCTCAAATGGGCTTCCTGGAGCCACAGAGCCATGCTTATGAGGCTCGAAGGAGGAGTAATTCAAGGAAAGAAAACAAAAACAAAAAAACCTAAAAGCATAAAAAATATTGTGGCACCAGAAGTCACAAAAGGAACAGAGTACTCCAAGTAACAGTTCATCTTTGAAGCTGGAGCAAATGGTTGTTTGGTTGTTAGTTTGGTTGGTAATTTTGGTTAAAACGCTATTTTTTTTTTTCTAAGTGTGGCTGCCTCCTTAGAAATGACAGCTTTGAGAACCCATCCCCTCTCTATGTTATTAATTTCCCTATTCATATTACGTAACCAACACAGAGAGGGGTGAGTCAACAGTTGACTGGAGAGCTTTACTTGTCAAGCAGAGACAAGCATGAAGAAATGAAACGGGTAGCAACATGAAGAGGAAGAAGCATCTCTGTCCATCCTGTCCTGGAACTTGGAAAATGTCTATCAAAGAGCAGAAACGGATGCAGAGCTGGAGAAAAAAAAAGGACAGACAAAAAAAAGGAGAAAAAGAGGCAGCTGGAGCCACTCAAGTTCAGTTTTTTCGAATGACTTCCCTCGGTGTGTCACACATGTCCATTGGTTCCAGAGTTTGTTCCCATTATAGAGCTGTCAGTAATCAAATAAGGAGGTGATTTTTAAAGCTGTTTTTAAGCCTGCTTTTGGCTCTCATGCCCAGTTTTGGTGTGCCCGCAGCCTCTCACGTCCTCCAAAGCTTCCCAGAGTCCTTTTTATTTATTTTCATTCTTTCTTCATCTCAAAACAAATAATAATCCCAAAAAACAAAACAAAAAGTTGATGTGTCATTTAAATATATCTATGTCTGTATACAGGTACACGTTTGTTTTCACAGTGGGCAAAAGATGACCTCTACAGCATGTGTTGCCTTTACCTTTCTTATGTAAATGTCCATTAAAATCAAGTAACCGAATGTAAGTCACAATAAAATAAACTTGTTTGGGGCACAAATTTGTTTCTTTTTGATTTAACTGCATAAAGCTTTGGCCACTTTAATTATCTTCATTTAATATAAAACCTGCTCAGTGCTTCGGTTGTTATTTTTGTAGTTACACTTTCTTTTCCTAAATTTAATTTAGTAATAATTAGTTTGTGGTTCTGATGTTTTTGGTGTGATACAAGAATAAAAGGCAAACAAGGAAAAACAATAATGATAAAAAAAAGGAAATTGAATTGATGCTGGCTCTTATAAATCATACACACACATATGGACACACAAACACACACAAACAAACCAAAACAAAGTCCATACTGGCTTCATCTAATGTGGAGACATCAACTCTATTGTCCACAAAAGAGCCGAAATGATTACACTTTGGAAATCCGAGAACAAACATCATCATTGAGACAATGAATATCAAGAACATAATCGCACCATAAAGTGGCCAGGTTATATATATATATATATAATTTTTTTTTCATTTGCTTTTATCTCAGTTTTTGCAATTCAAAATAAAGCTAGTGTTAATTTATGATAAAAAAGTCATATATTGGAACTAAATTAAAATACAATTACTTAAAAGAAAACAACATGTTTAAACAATACGGAATAAAATAAAATATGAAAACATTTTGTGGTTGAGAACAAAATCTGTACAACTCAATTTTTCAAAACAATACAGAAACCTGTGAACAATTTTCCAAGAGATTGGACATGAGACATATCAAGCTTGTAGACGTACTGATTTTAACAGCATTGTGTGGTACGAACATCAAATCACATTTCTTTGCTAGAAGTAGCACTTTTAACACTTCAGAGATTGTGCCTTGGATTCACTAAGGCAAATATATTGTCAATACAATTGTGGCCAAAGACTGTATTTATTTTCTCACAAATTTAAAGAGAAAGTTTTGGTTCACCACATTATCTGTGAGAAAGCGGGGGACAGCTATACATATCCGTTTCCATTGCAACAAAATGAAGAGGATGACTTCTTTGGATAGGAAAGCATCCAAACTGTCTTAAACAAAAGAAAATCAAGAGACATCTTAAAAAAAAAAAACCCTCCTAGTTTTCCAAAAATAATGCTTTGGAATGAAGATGTCTCCTAAAAACCTGTAAGCTATGTGTGGAAGTGGCACCCTGCACAAACACGTGACAAGTCACTGGTGAACCTCCCAGAAAAGGAGGCAACAACACTTCAGCAAAAAGCCATGGATTCCCTCTGAGACTAGTTGTAGGTTGTCTGGCATATATGTCAAAAAACCTATGGGACGCGTCAGTACCAGATGTATTATATACATTTTTTTGGTAACCACTGTTACTTGCTTAACAAGTAAGCAACAACCTTGATTGGTTGGTGGGGTTTTCAGCAATGTTCCATGCCAGCACAAAATAACACATAAAGGTCACTTTTTTTTTAGCAACCCATGATGCAAAAAATTTACACAACAGTTTACAGTCATTTTATAAATGAAGAAAAATAGATTGTGAAAATTAAAAGCAATTAAATGATATAGGATCAGTCCTTGCTTTAAAAAAAAGTTCATAATGATATTTGGAATGCACTGTTCTTTACAAACCTTATAGATCATTGGCTTTAACATTGGTCTGTTCAAAAAAGAAACAAAACAACAAAAAAAAAACTCAGCAAAATGTCCTTTGGAACATATATTCACAGTCTTCAAAGTTCCGTGTTTGCAACAAGAAAAAAAAAGGTGTTGCAGAGGCAAGAAATTGGTTTATTGTTTGTTTTAGTTAAAGCTTAGCCAAAAAGCAAAAAGAGCATGCATCTAGGTAATCTTTTTTTCCTTTTTTCTCAAAAATCTACATTAGCAGCAAAACGTATGTCCTTGAAGTCCAGACCTTATACATTTTCTTAAAAAAAAATGGACATTTAAATGTGACAAAAGTCAAACAAAGATTTTTAACCTCTATCTTACAAACTGCAATGGCTCTGTAACGGTGCTACTCCACAATGCAAGGACATGGGCCCTTTTTTGGTTTTTGGTATCTACGTAATAAAGCTACCTGTTTACTTGCAAAGAAGCAAAGAGGACAACTCTGATACGCACTCCTTTATCTTTTAAAACTTTGTGTTCTTTCCTCAAAAACAGCAACAAATTCTCAAGTATAAAGAAGCCTCTTTTCTCATCTTTATGCACCAATGGTGAAAGTGTTTAGTCTTTGGATTTTCTTTTTTTCTTAAAGCGTGAGAATTATTAGTAGTATTCTTTTTTCATTTTCATTTATGACAACAAAAACATGTCTAAATAAAAATAAAGACTGTAGCCTCTCTATGTGAAGAACAAAAGACCGGTTTTGTAGTATAAACATCTACAAACACAGGAGAGAAGAGAAAATAAGTGCTGACAGAGGAACAAGAAGAGCGACAAAATGAAGTCAGACAGTGATAAGTGCACATAAGTAACACAAATTAAATAAAAAATAAAACTCTCAGTAATTCACCCGGGATCATTTTGTTTTGGTTTTACCAACCAAAAGTTGAAATTTTAAATTATTTTGATAGAGGATCCTGCCTTGTCAAGAGGGGCATTTTAGTGGATATTTCTCATAATGTTGAGAATAAGAGAGAGATAATGTTTAGATAAATTACCTGTCCATATTCTAGACTATTGGAATGACCAAGTCAACATCAAATGAACCGTCATAAAGTTGGACAATACAAAAACTAAATGTACACAATTGTTTTCTTTCCAACCTACCATATTTTTAAATTCATTTCCAATGCAACAATCTACATAACACCAAAAATGCTTAGAGTAATTATAAATACAGAATATTGTTTTTTTCCATATCAATTTTTTAAAATCTCTCATTGTTGCGTATGCAATGATCTTCTTGTGTGGGAATATATTAGAATTGATTTCTTCCTTTCAAAACAATTTCTAATGTTAAGATTAGCTAATCATTTACCTTTTCAAATGCCCAGTAGCAATGCCTTGTTAAATTTTGTTGTTAAAAAAATCAAAAAGAGAAAAACAAAACAAATTATTTGTTGAGAACACAAGGTGTAAAACGTGAATTTCTGTAACAGAAAAACATATTTGAGCTGTTGACCTGAGAATAAAATAGACATTATTCTTTTACTTTTGAAAGCCATTGGTATTTGAATGCCTAAATAGCAAGAAAACTGATAGACTATTCTCCCATACAGTACATACTGGCTTTTTGTGACTGTGCTTTTAAGTAGAAAATATTAGTTTGTTAACTTGCATTTCTTGAAAAAAAGGTTTTTGGGACATTTGTCAACTTTGAGGCAGTCCATTGCCATACAGTACAGCATTCCTCCACCATTACCTAAAACTGTGTCTTTCTGTCTTCACATAGTAGTATGAATGTGTTTTATTTGAGCTAAATAAAAACAAAATGAAAAGAATGAAAAGAAAACCAGCATGTTGATATGGGAAAACAATCCACTAACATTAAAATTTTTGGTTACAAGCTTTGGAATTGCAGTTAGTTTTTACACATCTTTTTCTGAAATTTGTTTGTATATTTTTCATGTCGTTTTTTAACATTGCTGCTTTTTATGGTTTTTTTTATTTGTTTTTTTTTTTTTCATTTTCTTTGAAATTTTTTTTTAAATATTGTCCATCACTGAAAGCTCTCTTACAATCTGTTGGAGTCTGTTCCTACACTAGCCAGGTTACTACAACTATTACTGTCCTTGACAAAGCCGGGCTGCTGCGGCTCCTCTGCCGTCCTGCCCTGCCTGTCTGCTGACTTCTGACTGCTGTCAGAGTCAGACTCATCAGTAAAGACGTCTGTTGGTATCGAGGTCTGAACTCCTGAGGTGCTCAATGAACTTGAGGTAACCGTTGAAGGTGAGGACACTGGAGGAAAAGAAGAGGAGGGACTAGCATTGGGCTTCCCAGCTAAAGCTCTGGAGAAAGGGGTTTGGGACCAGGATTTGCTGGCAGCTGTGGTGTTGAGTAGGGTCTTAGAAGAAGAGGAGCACATGGATGAGGAGACAGCAGAAGATGGCATGGTGGCTGATGTTGTTGCTTGGAGAGGGGGGCTGCTGATGGGATGAGTGGCAGACTGCGAGGTAGATGCGGTGTTAGGACTGGGGAAGCAGGCTGAAGAGTGAGGTAATAAACTAGTAGCGTGCTCTTTGGCATTTCTGACTGATCGCTTGATTGTTCTGTGTTTGTGCAATGCCGACTGCAGGTGTTGACCGAGTGCCTTCTCCCCATCCAACGTGGTGTCACAAGCCAGGCATTCGTAGAGACTTCCAGCCCCTACACCTATTCCACTGGGGACACGCAGTAACATCTCATGCAGGTTTGCCACAGATTGACCAAAAAAACAGTTAGATTTAAGGTGGGTTATAGCCGCTTCTTCCTTGGTGAAAACAGCTTGACACTTGCGACATGCCACTTTACTCTGAGTTTTCGGTACAATGTACTGATCAAGAGAGTGATCCACAGCTTTGCCATCTATCTCATTCTGCTCACATGGTACTTTATTATGGGAGGAGGAGGATGAAGTCGGGGTTTCATTGAGGGGGGTACCCTTTTGCTCCTCTGTTTTAACTGAATCTTTGGCAGAATCTTTGCGATCCCCCATGTTTTGAGAGGATACTGGAGTTTGGCTCGCCTTGGGCTGTTGGATCTGCTGAAGCTGTCGTTGTTGCTGCTGTAGCGCTTCCTGCAAACTCTGCTGATATTGCTGGTAATGCTGCAAAAGGGACCCAGGGGACAGGCCCATCAGTGCTTGTGACAAAGTTGGGTTGTAAGGAAAAAGACTTTCCATACCATACATTGGTTGTAGGTACCCCCCTTGAAGAGCCCCAGGGATCTGTGGAGTGTAATAAGGGGAAAAGCCTGGCATGAAATAAGGTAGGAACTGGTTTGTAAGAAGTGCTGTGGGGTCTGATGCCAAAGCAGCCTGCAGAGCTTGAAGCTGGGCAGGGTCTACCACATACTCCATCCCAGGTGTGGGCATTGAAGTGGCAGGAACAGCTGTATCTGGTTTCTCCTTCTTGGCGCTGGCAGCAGAAGTAGAAGGGGCAGGGGTGTTTCCAGTTGAAGATGGGGTTGAGGGCTTCTCTGTCTTTTCCTTAACTTTTTCTTTTTCTCTTGACCTTTCAGCATCACGTTCTTTGGGGGGTTCAGGTCGCAAACTAGACTGAGTAGATGAGGAGGTGGAGGTGGATGTGGGAGTGGTGCTTGAGTGGGAAGCAGATGTGTTGGTCTGGGCAGAGCTGGATGTGGCAAGAGATGATGAGGAGGGAGGCTTGTTAGGCAATCCAGATGTGGGAAGGCTTGGTGAGGGAACACTGGCACCAGACATGTTCAGGAGGTTTGAAGGTTTTGGAGGAGTTAAAGCTGAAAAGTTTGCAAACAAACAAAACGGTTAATGAGGCTTATGTATCTATAGTTTGATTGATGAACAATTCTATTTTTTAAGATTAATTAGCAACAAAAGGGTATCTTATTACACAATTCACAAATGATAATCAGTATATGCATTGTAATAATTCCATGTAAACGTAGAATAAAAAAAATGATTTGTTGAAAATGATTCTTTGAAAATGTGCATTTTAAATTTCAGCTATGTATGTGCAAATGAATGTCAAATGATAACATACCTGAATTAGATGAGTTAAAGCTGGAAAGAGAGGGGCTGGCAACCCCTGGCAAAAGGACAGGTGGGATGCCTTGCAAGTTTGAATAGGCTGACTGGAGATTGAGAGCCTGCATTGCAGGGTTATCAAACATTCCCTGCTGTTGCATAGCCTGCTGCTGTGCCAGACCTAAAACTTCATTGGCCTTCTTAATACGGTCCATCTCTTGCTGAGCCATAAGTTGGCGAACAGTTGCTGGGTCGAAATATTCCTTTTCCTTATCAATCTGGCTGCCAATAGTATCCTTCACCTTAGAGATGTGCTGCTGGGAGAATATGTGATCACGAACAGAAAGGCGGGCACTGTACTTGACACCACACAATGTGCATTCAGTCTTCGGCCCTTCATAAGATGTCTGATTTATTCCGAAGTGCTTAGCCATGTTGAGTTTTGCCTTTTTCTCCTTGGCTCGAGCATTTTGAAACCACACCTGAACCACTCTCTTTGGAAGTCCAATGTCATTGCCAAGCACTTCACATTCCAACATTGTGGGTGTCCTGTAGTCATTAAAGCAAGATTTTAACACTTTCAGCTGAAGGTTAGTCATTTGGGTTCGGAAGCGCTTTTGGCCAGGCCTGTCGCCACTGTCAATGCTCCTGGTACCTGAGGCTCCAGGACTTGGTGAGCAAGGGTCAGCCAGGCTAGATGTCTCACTGTGGTCAATCATATTTTCATTTTCAAAGTCCTTAGCGTAATAGCTCGTTGCAGGGCTTACCAGCCCAGATGACAACTGGTCATCATTTTCAAGAATAGTAGCTGTGCCTCCTGACTTGGAGAGGTAATCACCACTATTTTGGATGTTCTTTGCATCAGCACTGTCATTATCAGCATTGGCTTCATCACCTGTAGTTGTGTCTGTGATGGCTGTATTCACAGAAGAGCAGTCATCATTATCCAGTTTGTTCTGATCAAAGCTTAGGTTTACAGAGGACATTGTTGTACCTTCAAAATCTTCCATTCCTTCAACTTTGATGCACGAAGGACTCAGTAAACCTCTAGGAGACAAATCCATGCTTTTATTCACCGGAGACATAGAGGAGCTTTGTCCATCAATGTTTGTAATGGGTGCTATTTGGGAATAACTTGATGCGTCTAAAGCATCCATTTTAATTTGCATGCTCTCCTGCTCAGGTAACATGCCAGTGAGAGTTAAATTGTATCCAGCACGTTTGGCCTCATGCCAGTGACGTGACCTAATGTGTGCTTCAAGGGCAGTTTTTGCTTTAAAAAGAGCTCGACAAAATGGGCATCTACGATGAGCTTGGGCTGGCCCTACAGCTCTGAACTGACCTTTTCTCTCTCTAGCTCTTGTATTCTGAAACCACACTTGCACTACTCTCTTTTTCAAGCCCACCTCATGAGCAATGTGGTCGAGCATTTTACGAGTGGGATTTGAATCTAATAGATACTTTTGATAAAGAATCTCTAACTGCTCAGGTGTAATGGTAGTTCTAAGCCGCTTGTCTCTTTGTGGCTCCTCTCCACTATTAGCACTGTCATTCTCTCCTGGGCTAGTACTAGCTTTTTCCTCTAGCTTTCTTTTTAGAGAGTTCATGGTGGAGGTTGGAGTAGATGGAGAAGTGGCAGAGGTGCTGGGAATTTGAGGCATTGCCCCAGAGAGAAGCTGGCTTGCTAGGAGAGGATTGCTCGGATCAAACAGCATAAAAGACATATCAATTGGACGGTCAAGGAATTGAGGATGGATGAACTGATTTTGCACAGAGAGGAAGTGTAACTGCTGGTGTTCCTGCCAGTGTTCAAAGGAAGGAAAGCCAATCTTGCACTGCTCACACTGGTATGGGATTATTTGCTGTGCCAGTTGCTGTGTGGCAGAGGACAAGTGTGCACTGATGCCCATGTGGGAGCTTTGTGATGAGGCCTGGCTTGTCTGACAAGCTGATGGGCCACACAATTGCTGTTGCTGAGAGAAGGAAGGAGATGAATGCTTGACAGTCTTGGACATATTTTGAATTTTCTCTTCTCTCGGAGTTCTTTGATGTTGTGGCTCAGATGGATGTTGGTGCACATTTTCTTGTTTAATAGAAGTTTGGCTTTCTCTTAGATCAGGAGAAATTTCTGGTAACTGCTTAGGCTTCTCATCATAAAGGTTTGAAGTGGTTGCTGGTGAGGCTTCCTCTTTCTCAGTAGATGAAACATGTGCAAATGCTGAAGTTGAAGGAGGAAGAGGACAAAGGCTTGAAGAGGAGGGCATTGGTGTATGACAGGAAGATCCAGATGGGGTATAACTATCATGGGACAGATCTAATGAATCCTCATTTTGGCTGTCATACTGTCCATCCTCGTCTTCATCTTTGTAACACAACTTCTTTTGATGTTTTATCAAATCAAATATCCGCTGAAAAACCAAACTACATTTTTTGCACTGGTAGTTCAGATTTGATGTGCGAATGTACCTGTCATTCGACAATTCTCGTCTTTCACCATCTTTTACTCCATCACCTTGATTTTCATAATTCTTCCTTGCCTTCTGTCGCGCATTTTGGAACCAGACAACAATAACACGAGTAGGAAGGCTCAGAAGGTTGGATAGTTGCTCAAATTCATCATCTTTAGGATAAGCGTTTGCATCAAAGAAGTCCTGCAGGACTCTCAGCTGGTAGTCTGTAAACCTCGTTCTGGATGATCTCTTACTTCCATAAAATTCTTGTTTCAGGGGTTCAGGGGAAGGAGGTTTGGAATCAACTTTTGTATCCTCAAGAGTCGTTGTTGGTGGATTATTAAAGTTGTAAGGTGAGTCTTTATTGCGCTGGCGTTCTTTAAAGAGAGTGTTTCTAAACCAGTGCTTTATCACTTTTTGTGGCAGCCCAGACTTGTCTGCCATTTCTTTTATCTGTTCCTCATTTGGTGAATTGTTGATATCAAAGTACTGTCGCAGGACCCTTAGCTGGTCATCAGTGATGCGTGTCCGTGGCCTCTTGTTCTGCTGCTGCTGTAACATGGCCGGTGTAAGCTGTTGTTGATAGAGCTGAGCCAGGTCTGATGCAAGGCTTGGCTCAACAGATGGTAACTGGGGAGGCAACTGAGTTGGCAAGGACTGCAGAGACATTGGCTGCATCATAAGAGGTGAGAAAAGGGGTAAATCCATTGGCATGGGTATTTGTGTCATCTGAACTGGTGGCTGAGGGGTGGGTACTGTTGGAGGTGTGTGCGAAGCAGCAGAGACTGGAATATTTGGGGTAGCAGCTCTTTGAGGTGGTGGCGGTGGAGGAGGTGGAGGAGGTGGGGGTGGAGGAGCTGGAGCAGCCTCTGGTGTTAGAGGTCTAAGTGGATAGAGCTTATCATAATTTTCTCTGTATTCCTTGGCAAATCTCTCAAGAGACCGAAATGGAAAGAAGGCCTGGTGGATGTGCTCTTGGTGACTTTTTAGAATCAGTATGTTTGAAAACAGCTTGCCACAAACTTCACATTCCAGTTTCTCCAATCCCTCAATTGGGTCCACTACTCTTAATATTCCACTTGGACCACTTGATCCAGTAGTTCCTCCTGTCTTTTTCTGAACCTTCTGTTTATTTTCATTGTACTGAATAACTAACTCAAATCCAAAGTTTTCCAACAAGGCTTTAGTTGCATTTCCTCGAGCATCTGAAGCAATCCTTGGTGGAGGCAAGCCAGGGTCTTGATTAATATTTAATGAAATTTGCTGAATCTCCTTTTTTTCTTTTGTTTTGGTTTCTGTGGAGTCTTTGTTCACATAGTCTTCATTTTTTTCAGAGACATCCTTCTCTTTTTGAGTTTCTTTATCCTTGTCATTTTGAGAGGAGGAATGTTTTTGCTTTTTCTCAGCCTGCTGGAGAAGAGAAGCAGTCTGTTGCAGTAGTGCCATCTGACCTTGAACTTGTGAATGAGACTGTTGTTGCTTCTGTTGCTGTTGCTGCTGCTGCTGTTGGTGGTGCTGTTGCTGAAGGTGATGGTGCATCAATTGCTGTTGCAAGCAACTTTGCTGAGCCTGCTGGGCGGAGTTTTTCAGTTCTTCTGATAGGGAAGAGGCAGATGAGCCAGCCAGGCCAAGTAAAGAGTTGCTGATGTTGATCTCTGGGTTCAGTTGAAATTCTGCCCCTGGGATGTAAAAAGGGAACAGCAACTGCTGTTGTTGTAGGGGTAGAAGTGCGTCTGTTGTCATTGGGAAGTGCTGCAAAAGTGCAGGATTGAATAGCTGTGATTGTAAAAGAGCAGCTTGCTGTTGAAGCTCTTGCTGAAGCTGGGCTTGTGCTTGAGCTTGAGCCTGAGCCAATTGTTGTTGTTGCTGAAGCTGTTGTTGCTGTCCCCTGGCAGAAAGAATCTCTGTAAATTTAGACTTTTTTGTTTCATGATTCTCAGATGGCGAGGAATGGCAGCTGACTGAGGAATTTCCCAAGCTTTCAATACTGTGGGATTGGTTTGTATGGTTTCCTCCATTAATACTCTGATGCGCCTGAGACGCAGAAGAACTGTGGTTAGTTGAGTTAGTAGTTGAGTTACTGGCTGGGCTTGGGCTAGATGCTGAAGTGCCCATACTGGAAGCTCCACTAATTAAACCATGAGAACTTGCAGAACTGGTGATACCACCTGCTGCTTCAAGTTTGGCTGCTCTGGCTTTTGTCTGGTGTAGAACAGAGCGCATGTGGATTTCCAGAGTAGAACTCTGACTATATGCCACATTACAAGTACTACACTTGAAGGGCTTGTTATCAGGGCTACTGGTAGGCTCGGGCTGACCAGTAGTGGACTCTTGGAGAGCTCTCTTTACCTTGTGCAGGTGGGAAACAGAGTTATAATGAACCAAAAGAATGTTTTTTTGTGTGAAAGACTCTTTGCACACAGTACACTTGAAAGGACGAGATGGATCCAAAAACTTTTCCATTGTAAAGTTGGGACCCTTTCTGAATGGCAATGCGCGTTTTGGTTCAGACCCAGAATCTTCTTGCAGTGAGCCAGAGTCGCTGCCTGTTGGACTTTGTTTTTCCTCCTGATCACTGTCATCTCCCTCTTTGTCATCTTCTCCCAGACTTCCAGGCTCCTCGCCAAGAGTTAGATCGCCCATTGCCATAATGTCGCCATTCATCAATAATCCCCCATAAAGTTGCTGGATATCAGCTTCGCTCAATTCCAGGTGGCTGGTTTCCAGATGCTTTTTCAAAGCTTGTAGTGTTCTGAAGCTCCTCTGGCAAAGGCAGCACATGGTGGCTGCCCTGATCACATGATACTGCGAATGAAGCTGTAATTTCTCCACAGTTTTAAAGGCCAGGCTACACTGATTGCATCGGTACTTGTAGACATGGCGATCTGAAACAGGCAACTGGGGCCTTTTGTTGTGAACTTCATTGAAGTGCATTTGGAGGGAGTTGGAGGATTTGAACACTTGATTACAACCTTTCTTCCAGCACAAAAATCCAGTAGCATCCTCCCTTTCTGACTGCTGATCTTCCAACGGTGACTTACGAGATTCAGCTACTTCTGTGGGAAGGGATACTCCTTTTTCAGGATCAGCTTCTGATGCATCTGTAAAGAAATATGTAGAAAGAGCTTTTTATCTGGATCCCAACACAAGATTTGCTCAGTTTGTTTGTTGTCTTAGTGTCAATGATAGATAAGAAGTAATACTTTGGGTAACTGTTGTTATGAAAGTGGGCAAAAAACAAGCAGACAGTGCTTAGTTAAAAGACCTGAGGAAAATTAAAGTAGCACATGAAAATTGAAAGCAATTGAAAGACTTATTATGCAAGTCAATCTTTTTTAAAAATAAGTTTCTTTAAAATACCATATGGAAAACTCTATAGTGCCTCAATAATTATTTTTAGTAAAATATACTAATAACTCTTGCCTAAGCAATCTGTGTACAATCAGTTGTAAAGAGCTTATTTAAATATCATAATGTACTGATTATAGACCACATAT
>JAVKLF010000038.1:6385308-6396952 GCA_034783495.1 Millerichthys robustus
GCTTTTGCTTTGATAAAGGTGATCACACAGATGATCAGTTCATGAAATGCTTTGGATCAGCAACACCTGGCTGACACTTTCCATCATAAATCATAAAAAACAAGTGTAACAATTGTTTTAAATGCGCTTTTCACACATGTTGGCCTTTATTTTTGTACAATTAATTTAATCTGTCATGTTTTGTACACGTGAGGTTAGATTTAAATAACTTGCAAACATTTTTATTATGACATTATGCATAAAATCCTAAAATTGCATAATGGTGTGCTTTCTTTTTCTTATGACTGTATTAGGAATTGATATTTAATACTAACATATCCAGGAGATTCTGTGATATCTCTTTTGTAAATGTAATAAAAATAGCAACATCTTTACTTTTATGTATTCTGTAGCTCACATTAAGTAAGCGCATAAGCTTAAATAAATAAGCAAACAATAAAAGGATTTACATTACACAGTGGATTGCTTCTGGTCAAGAACTTCATTAGGTAATTACAGAAAAGATTGGAATATCCCAAGGTCACTTTTAATTCAGACTGCCTAATTGGCAAATATACAGTAGTTCAAATGTGTGACATCCAGCCAGTCTCTGAATTAATGAAGCACAATTATTTTTATTAACCCTATCTATCAAACTGAAAAAAAAAAAGACTTGGAAAGAAGCAAATGTAAGGAGTTACAAATTTTATCTATATATGTCCTTTGCCATGCATATTCCGTCAGCAGAAAGACAGACATGAGGCAAAAACACCCGCTGACAGCAAATTAATAAAGAGAGAATTGGTGGAACACTGAATGCATTATCATGTGCATGTGGCACGAAACAAAAGTCACCTGTTTTAATTGGTATTTTTTTTACATAGACATGTTCAAGATAAAGCACGTTCACAGCTGTTATATTACTTGTGTTATATTACTTCTGCTCTATCTCTTCTGGTGGTGGTTCAATATATTACTACCACGATAAAAGAAATAAATATTGCCATCTACTATACTAATGTGCTTGCCATTTACGTTCTAGATGGGGGGATGAAGATGGTTAGGCAGCAGACAGAGCAGTGTTTTATATGGTGATTGTCCAGCAAGCTATTTAGCCTCACAGGATAGAAAAGAACAAAGATTTGCTCAATGACTCACATAAAAAACTGGGAAAATAAATTTCATTTGGTGTTAAAAGGAGGCAAAGAGAGTTTTATTTATGAATATGAAGATATGAATAGAAAAGAAAAAAGGGTTTAGCAGATGTTTTAGCCTAACTTCACCAACATGGCTAATTTTGAAGAAAAACACTCAATATTTAGTACTTTGTTAAATTTTCAATTGGTGCTGCAAATTGCCACTTGTTATCTCCTATTAAAGATTTAACTATTTTCTAGTGAATAACATCTTTATTTATGTCAGTATAATTTCATGAAGTTGTGTAACTGCTAATTAACTATTAGATAATCTTTGTTACAAATATTATTTTATTGCTCAGGATACAATGGTTTGTTTTGACCAACACACATAATGAGAGACATTGCAATAATGTCAAGAAAATAATAAATGAAGTGAGAGCTAAGAAACCTGCTCATCTTGAGATCATGGAACAAAAAAAAAAATACAAAAAAGTAATTATGAAATCACCTCTTAAAATGACTGTAATTAGAGGAGCAGTGCAAAAAGCATGCTGAAGATCAGCATAAAGTCAACAGAAAGAAAATTAGAATCTTAAAAGGTCTAATCATTCCAAATAAGCAAATGGGTTTGCCTTCTGTCATTTTAAAATTAACAGCATTCTTTGTGTTTCAAAAAAGGGCTAAATGTTGGCAATTTAGAAGAGTGAATGCATGAGTGACAATTGTTCTCGCAGCCAAACAGCTACTGCAGGTTAAAGGATTTATCAAGAATCAGTTACTCATCCTCTTGACATTGTTCAATCCTTACACTGGTCCTTGACTTGACCCAAAGTTTGCAATGTGATTGGTTATACTGTGTACAAATAGCAATGCTGAATCGATATCAAAGCTTGCTCCAATGCGAAATACAAATTACTTTAGAGCTCATTTCCCAAAGCTGAAAATATGTTTCTGACATATAAATATATGACAACAACAATGACTTTGACTGATTATAAACTTTGTCCTGAAGTTCAGTTTTCTGGTGCAGGCACATTTAGACACGACACTGGTTTCAGTAGAACTGGTGTTAATAGCATGAGCATCCTATGTTTTACCACCAGCAGTATCCGTGCTTGTAACTTCGCTCCTAACTAAATGGAACTATTTAAAAGCAAAAAAAAAAAAAAAAAAGAGTTCTCACATTATGACATCTGTTCGCTTTATATAAAAAAAAACAACAAATAAAAACTGTGACAATCTTACATTTAGACATACATGCTAACAAAACAAAAGACAATTTAAGGTGGCTCTCAAATATTCAAACTGGCAAATATTTTCCATTCTTTTTGTGTCTAATCACACGCAAAACACAAATAAGACTTACTGTAGCAATTAACTTGTCAACACAGTCAGGTGCCACACTGTGGAGGTGTGTGAGGTGGAACTGTAGGTGGATCTTATTGTTGAGCATGTCCTGGCACAACGGGCAGCGCAGCATGGGCTGAACAGAGTGCTGCGTCATCACGTGCATTCTGAGGCGATTCAAATCCGTGTTGGTGAACTTGCAGTAGGGGCACTGGTACATCTGAATGGTAACACAAACAACAATAACAAAATGAAATTAGGGTGGGGGAATACAGGGTTAACGGGGTGAAATCTGCACTTTGAGCACGGCGGGCCTGCCTGAAAAAAACCCAAAAAGGCTGGAAATCGGGAGCGAGTATGAGGGCCCCTCTTTTAAAGGAGCAGATTTCTCGGATCATAGACACGTGTATAAAAGCGAGCTTCACAGAGTCCTGGCACTGACTTCAAAGTGGTCTCATCTGTCAAATACCATATTGATTTTCTGTCTTACACACAATTAGAAGTGCTACCAAGAAGAAAGAAAGACAATTTTAAATAGATTTAAAAAGGAAAATTTACACAACATGAAAACATGTGGGAAGATAACGTGGTAACTAAACTGCTGGAAATTATCAGTTTATTTTGTACTGAACTGACGTGCAAGTTGAAGACTCATAATTAGGTGTTGGTAATTGAGGAAGCAATAACTTTCAACAAACATTATTTCAAAGAAAAGCAGAGTTTGATAAACATCATGGGGCATTAATATCAGCAGATGGCTGTGGTTCGGGACGCTCACCTGCTCCACAGCGCCCTTCTCAGATGTCCTTGGACGCTTGGATGAGAGCGGACTCTCGGTGGTCTCAGACTGTGAAGGGGGCCTTTTGGAAGGAACAGGTGAATCTGACTGGTGCCGTTCCAAGTGGCCAGACAAAGCTGAATACATTCACACATGCAAACAGAGACAAAAAGAGGAAAGGAGACATTTTAGGACACGTTTAGTACTTGGCAGTCAATAACACGGTGGACAAGGGGCTTTAGAAAGTCTTTTTTAAAGCTGATGTAAGTGCATTTAATAAAATGGGATGCTTCTTAATAAAATAAGTTAAAACATTTTTCACTTGTTTTCCTACACAACTCATGAATTTTGACGAGAAATTTTGTCTCAGTATTGACTTAATAAATAACACCAAAACAATTCTACAGAGCGCAAACTTACATTTCACATTAACACATGTTTTGAGTTCAGGTTATTTAATTAATTTTGCTTTGACGTGTGACAGTTTTGTTATTAGAGGAGCAGCTGGAGTCCATTTACTTGTCAAATTTATTTTCTTTATTTACAATTTATTTTGGCTGCTCCCTTTTGCCGGAGGAGTTATTTGCTCTGGGCACCAAACAGGCAAAATAATGTGTAATAACATATTGTGTTTATGTCAAGTAATAGTTTCTTTGAGGTAATAAAAAAATTAATAGTTTTAAAAACTAGTCTGAGTTATTTTTCTCAAAAAATGTATAATAAAGCAAAGAGTAAAAATAATACGCACATGTATTTTTAGATTTATTTACTACGTATTTTTTATGAAGACATTTTTAATATCTGATTTTTCTTAAACTCCTTGTTTTAATGAGATGCTAAATACTAGCTATTTCTGTTTGATTTTTCTTCCATTTTTGTTTACTGCACTTTAGGTTCTGCTACAATTCAAGAAAAAAAAAAAGAACATCACAATGAGAAAACCTGCTCTCAAACTTCTGCACAAATTCCAGTACTTCCCCAAAGCTGTTTTGCATATGACAGCAAGCCTTCTTTTAACTCCCAGATTTTCAAGACATAACAGCCTGCCACCGGGCACAATGATGGCAGCAGAATGACTAATAGTAATTTCCAAGTGTATTCACAGCTGTGCTTTGGTGTTCAGTCTGTGGAAATGTCAAAAAAAAAGAGGGCGTCTGCAGTCAGTGTCAGGTGAGTGCCAGCTTTTCAATTTTTGTAAAAAAAACTCTAAGTGTTTCACTGGCTCCCACACCAAATTAGATAGCTAATCCTTTGAATGCTAACAATGCTGATGTTACCAAAACAAGTTGTTGGTTTCTGTGCAGCAACCTCTTACACAAGAGTCCCTGCAAACCACTTTAAAACTACTTCATTTTCTAAAGGAATGGATCAGCTGGGAGTGGCAAAACGGGGAAACAAAACATAGGTCAAATAGTTTGGCGTGATTCCCCCAAGAAACTAAATCCACATAGACCCTGTGTGGTGGAATCTTGTTTATCACCAGCTGAAAGTGTTCAGTGCAAAACTTAAGGATTTGTTTCACAACCCCTCCTAACGAGCCCATAAAGAGTGAAATTACCCTTATTTGTACAGTTCTGGGAGGGCAAATTGAGAACTGAGGGCACTAGTAGTGGGGGAGGGGAGGGGTGGCAGGGGGTAAGGTTAAGGAGGGCTGACCACGCTCCTGATCCAGACATTAAAATGTCAGCTCCAATCAGGACAAGGGCAGTTGAGGTGATTGCCCAGTGGGAGACCTGGCTTTTGGACAGAGTGGTCTGGAAGAACTCCCAGAGACACCGGGATCAGCCACGGAGACCCTATTAGGGTCCAGTCACAGTCAGTCCCATTAAACACATCCGCCAATAAACACAGGGAACGTTAAACAAAAGGAACCTCCCTGCTGACATTAACCTCTCAGTCATGGAGCTGTCCTCACCAATTCATCCCCCAACTCGAGTCAAGCAGCATCTTCTTAGCCTCAAAGCTCTTCTTGTGGAGAAAAACTACAGCAATCATCTGTGGTCATGCTTCAAAAGTAAGGTTGTTTTAAAAATTGATAGTTTGAAATTAGTTCAGTGTAATTGTTTTTGTCCTATAGACATATTGCTGCCAAATGTTGAGGCTGCATTACATAATGCATTTAAAATACGGTGAATGATCTTAACCCCTCATCCTTTCCTCGCTTCTTCTGCTGCTCATTATTGCAAAAAGCAGCTCCTTGACTACGATTAACATAACCCAACTACACCCACAATGAAGGATGACTTCTCTCCATCAATTGTACAACAATTAGAAAAGAAAGAAATCCTTATTAGCATTTTTAGCAAAAATGATTCTGCAACAGCAAGAGAGGTAAAGTATAAACATAAGACAGTGAAATCTCAGCTTTAAAGCTCATTGAAAGAATACAAACAATGTGTGGATTAGTGTATGTATCAAGCATCCTCTCAGTCTCATAATTAAAAGAATAAGCACAGCGATTATACTTTCACAGCTGCTCAATTAGCGCCGGAGAGGTGCAACAAGTGGCTGTTTATGCCAAAGCACAGGAAAGCTGCTCCGAACCTGTTTTCTAGTTCAGCAAATTCTAGCTGAAGTGTCGGTGAGAAAAAAAGTGTGTAAGGTGAAGAAAGACAGAGGGCTACAGAGGCTTTATTCTGTGAAGTCGCACTCATCGCGGCCAATTAGGACTTCCTAAATCAGATTCATTGCATTATCATCAAAAAAAACAAAACACCCCCACCCCACTCCAAAAAAATTAACCACCCTAACACCATCCCCCAGCACCACGACTAACATCTAACTACTGTATCCAATTAGTACTTATCTAAGGGAAAGGGTGGAAAAAAACTGCAGAAATGTAAAAATGTATATAAAAGTTAGGGAGTATTAGTTTTTAAATCATTGTATACAATCTAAAATAGCAGACTGGCAGACAGACAGTGTTCAAACTCAATGACTAAACGGAACATGGCATGCGATCTTTACAAGGACACTGTTAATAATAATAATAATAATAATAATAATAATAATAAACTACAAAAGCAAACAGAAAACAATGAAACCAAAGAATAAATGTAATGTATATTCTAAAAAATACGATTACATTTATCTTTTCAAAACGTATTTTCATTCCATTCAGTTTTAACAAATTGTGCATCTATAATTATGAAACTTTTGAGATGAAGAATTTCAAAACATTAATTCAATAATGAACAATTCCTCACTGTGACTCATTTTGCCACCGCAGGTCACAAAATTAGGATTCAAGCCTTCATGAATCTATTGGATTTTATTTTTGCAAAAAAAGTCATTAGCAAAATCCATATGACCTTATCTTCTGAAAAGTGGACTATTTCCATTTACATCAAACTCCTTTTGATAGAGTTAGACAGGGTTTTTTTGGTTTGTTTTTAAGTAGTAAATAACCACAGAAAAGAATGAAAAAAAATCCTACAAGCCCACACGGTTATTATTAATTCATAACCCTTTTCCGTAAACCAGAAGCTTTTCTGCTGTCAAGTCCTCTAAGTGAATTAGACTTTGCCACCTTATCTTTTTTTATAGCTAGACCTTATTATTTATTATTTAACCTGCAAAAGGTTCCCCGTGCAGCACACTGCACCAGTCTCTGGAGCCATCCCCACTGCCTCATTCAGGTTTCAATGTGGGGGATGGCTGCCGGACAGAGTGACTGACACAGCACAGACTAGAATAACCACAATAGGTCATCGCACATAGAAATCTTCCAAGAAAGCAAAAATCACAGCTACCTTTAATCTACGTCCTTGTGCGGGGGTCATCCATGTACAAATAAAAGTAGACAGAAAAAGTTTGCTGGTGTCTCTGAAGGAGAATTTCCTCCCTACTGACTGAGATGAGGGGCTCATCATCTCAGCTTCTCATTAATCTGGTTCCTGTCATGCCATAGCAGCTACAGGCCTCAGTTGTAAAGATCAGAATCCATCATACCTTCTGTCCAGTGAAAGTAAATAACTTTAATGTCACTTTGCCCCCCAAAAAGCTACAGTCTGACATCTATAACTTTAGATCTGCAACAACAACAAAAACTTGCCATGCACACTGAAACCCAACGACTGTCTGTAGTACTGCTTTCTGAAAAGCACCTCTTTCACCTCCCCACTGCCGAGACCATCCAACACCCGTCTGCTTCTTGCAATGTAGAAAATCCTCACCTCTATTCCCTGGGCAAAGTTGGCTATTAATATGGAGATGATTCAACTCCCCTCTGTGCTACAAGTCATTTTCTGTCAGTGCTGTGCTAACAATAATGTCCTTTCTTTTTCCCCTCATTTCTAACCAGGTTTTTAATCTACAGCCTGTGTCAGAGCCCAAAGCAATAACGGGCAGTGCTCAATTTCATCTTTTATTTCTGAAGTAATTACAATGCAATAAAAAAAACTGATTTTCTGTTAAAACTTAGAACCAGAGGCCAAAGATACAGAGAAATAATTTCTCATTATTTATAAAAAGGTCTAATCTTGCTAAGAACAAACCACAAAAAAATATAATCTATGAAGGATATAGTCTAGACTTGTAAAAAGAGATTATTTAGCACCAATATTATTAATCTATAGGTTGCAAACAGAATGACAAGAAATTCATCTGAGCTCTGCTGCTTGGCTGTTAGGAACCTTGTGGTAAAACTCATAAACAGTGAGCTTTCAGAGAGATGCCTCGCAAACAAGGACAATTTATGGCCTATTATCTTCAAAGACAAAAGGAATTAGAATGTGAGGGATGACAAACACTCAAAGGACGTGACGTGAATATGGAAACACTTTCATTGCTGGATTCTCACAACACTTATTGTTTAAAAGCAATCACCACTGCACTGAATGGCCTAGAATTTAAAGCACCAACAAAATAAACTTGAATTATTTAATTTTAACCAGGCACGGCCATGCAATTTCAACTTCAGCAGAGCTCACATAAAATCTACATATCTGCACTGATATATGGAGAACAATTCCCATTATTTGGAAATCGTGTTTTTGAATTGGCACTACCCAAAGACTGATGGTGTGAAGCAGAGCTGAATTTTTTTAAAAAGAGAGCCGACTGCAATGCCACAGTACTGCGTCTAGGGGATGCTAATCATCATATTCGTTATACAGATTACTACACAAAGCAGCCACAATGTTGAACACGCCTGCTTTTCTTTGCCACTTGAAGAGCACATGCACTCGCTGAAGCCCAGCAACACAAAGACAGGTGAGGCGAAAAGCACACACAGGTGCACGCACACACACGGTCTGTATATTATAAGCATACCTTCTGCAGCTGCTTCATTTGAACAATTTCTCAGATTTAGTGTTGACATTTATATGAAAACAGTTGAAAGCATTTCAAGGTATGCGTCTGTGAAAACCTGCTGCAGAAAATATATTGTGTCAAAAACTAGGACTATGTAAATTCATCAAACCTTTTTCATTAAAAAAGAACTAACAGGTCTAAAAAAAATGCATGTTGAATTGAATTTTGTTCATTAAGGCATGTCTTCACAATATATGCTTTTGGACATGAAGAAAGAATTATCCACGTTTTATGCCTCAGCCCATAGAAAGCTAACATGTCTTCTGTTTCACAAAATGCAACCGATTACACCGAGATATTCAAAACAGTTGATTTTTGAAAGGCAGAAAAATAGGTCATATAGCTGGTAAACGTTGACTTGCAACATAATGCATGGACTGAATACAGGTGTCTGGTTGACCAGACATGTAACTATATGCTTCTTCTTTTCAATGCCACACCTCAAAACTAACATACCTTTCTGCAAAACGTTTACTTTATGTGTCCATGACCGCAGGTGTAGCCATAATTTTGAGCTTTTACTCTGTGGTCACTTTAAGCTTTTTTAAAATTTTTATTTGACCTTCCTTTTTCTTCTTGCACTCAGTCCCACACATTATGGTGCATACCAACTGGTTTCATAAAATAAAAAAAACAGTTAATATACTGAATCTCTTGCCTTTAAGCAGAAGGGTCTCTGCATGGTGACAAATGTGCACGCTGAAAGAGGCTCATAGATATCCATTTATGCATATTTTATAACATGACCCTTTGAATTTCTAATCATGAAATATGATTCAGTTGCGGCACATCCAATTCTTAAATAAAAGTCATAAATACCTTTAAAATTGAAGTATTTCCATCAGTTTAAATAAACACCAAACTTATGACAATATATTGTAGAATAGCAAAAACTAGCGCAGCATATTGTTTGCAGTGTTTTCAAGCAAATGACATTTACATATATTTGTATGCATTTTACATGTGCATCTCTGTATTGTCCTTGAGACAAATAAAGCACAACAGAATAATGAAGGCATCTTTCAAGAGATGACAAGCCAAATACATATGCATTTTACAAAGGCTTCTGATGTACCTCTAAATGATTTTAATGAATACTGGGGAGCCGTGGAACAAGAAAGAGAAAATCAGATTGACAGGGGCTTTAAAAAGGAGGAAGTCTTTTTTTTCTGTGCTCGCTAGTACTGTCTGTCTGACAGTGACTGTCATTTGTAAAGGAACAATGTTGCGTTCTGTTCCAACAGCTACATGACAACCATGAGAAGAAGTACTTCACTGCTTCTAATGATGGATTTTAAAAGCGGCTCAGTCTCAGACAGCAGGAGGCTGAACACCTTTCTCAGAGATAACAGGTTGGCCAAGACTCCAAAATGCCGTATTTTAACAAATACATCCTCTGTGTACTTACTATGCAACATTTCAGACAATCAGCAGCTCAGACAAGTGCTCCTCTGTTTACCAAATGCATTGTGAGTTCTTCCTCACTTCCTGCCAATAAAACAGGTTTTCTGCTTCTGCTCTGAACGGGCATTGTATTTGTCAAATGCAGAAAGTTTGATACACAGAGAGAGACCTTTCTGATAAACTGAAATTGCATACTTTTCACTAACAACACAGCCTTGAACCCACCACACCATCCTACTTACCCACCCTTCCACTGACATCAAACAGAACCTCAGACCTGGTTTCCCTAATGCAATGCTATTTTTAACTAAGCGTTTCTAATAAGCTGCTGGGAAGCTGTAAATTTTTCATATGCAAGCACATATTTCCTTTGTGAAAACACAGAAACACACTTATTTGCTGATTAGTGACTGACGGAAGGGAGGAAAGGAACTGAATATGCTTGTATCAAATTGCATGCCTTTCAAAAAGAAGGAATCCTAATGCAAGGAGTCGTCTTCCTGTGCACCACAGGTATGAGTGAATTATTAATCGTCCAGCTCATTTTAATGCTTTTTAAAGTGCTTTATTTTGATGTGCTAAAACATACTTTTAGCCATATTCAGTCAGGCATGCATATCATTATTTCTTCCATCAAAGAGGAGTGTCGCCCTTTCAAAGAGCACAAACAACTCAGCCTCATTTAAAATAGAAGTTCAAATATCAAAGACGTTTTACAAAGGCTAGGCTTCAAACACTCTGATGAAGTTTCCTTTTTTTCTGTACTTTCTGAAAACTTTGGTATGCAAAAGGTGCCAATTGTTTTGCAGCTTTTAACCTGACTAGTGTAAATCAAAACATCCTGCAGTAACACAAGAATCTAGACAAGCGAAAAGCATCTATCCAGGCCTGTTACTGCTCAGTGTCATTAGCATCAAAAATCTTTTCTATTCATTGAAAGATGTATGAACTGTCAGCAATGTTTTTTTGCTAATACAATGTAAATCAAGCATGAAAAATAAAAATTAAACTAAACTTCATTTACACAGCTTCAAATGCCTGAATAAATCCAGCTCCACATAAAGTATTAGATGCAGTGCTGCACAAACACGGTGCAAAATGCTATCTGAGATATTATGTAGTTTAAAACGAAACTAGCCTCTTATTTAATTAGATTTATTTGTATTCCATACCTCTGTCAATTTGTAGAAAAAGCTTTGTTTTACCATATATCAGTGATAACTTCAGTGCAGTATTTGTGTTTTTAGTCTCCTGAAATCTGATGCTAGTGTAGGTGTATGTTTACTGATAACATAGATCATAATGGGTAAATACAACAAAAGCAAAATGATGTCCTATTGTCTCGTAGTTACAACATCAACTAGAATAGAATATCAACTGGAAATGCAAATAGATCTTGTATTCTGTTTTGGCCTTAAAGACTTCCTGCAACTGCACCAAACCTCAAACATCCACACAAGGTTTGATGTTTAAACTGTAATCTCAATGTCAGGTAAAGTTTGTCGTACAGAATCTGTTGGAGGAAACCCTGAACCAATTTTGTACAAGACATAGGAAAAATAAAACCCTGTAGGTAATTTTTTTTTTTAAAATGGTAAAATGGTTAAATGGTAAATGGCTTTGTACTTGTATAGCGCTTTATCAAGTCCCTACGGACTCCAAAGCGCTTTACACTACAGAC
>JAVKLF010000038.1:6403465-6414814 GCA_034783495.1 Millerichthys robustus
CACACACACACACACACACACACACACACACACACACACACACACACACACACACACACACACACACACAAACACCACTCTGACTTTGTTGAATGCTTAAGATGGCAGTTGCTAACAAACACATATTATGTTCACAATGGAAGATGCAGGCTGTACTTTTCCCTGCTAGGACTGTAGGCTAAAAGCCTGAAAAAGGGGCAAAGGCATCGCAGGGCAGCGTACTCCCATCTTCCCTGCCTGAGGGACATTGTCCCGCACAAAGTGTCCCTCTGCCTTTCTACCCTCCCACCCCTCTCGCTATGCAATTATACTTATCGTCTTCCACTTCTGCCTGCTTTTAAATCAAATCAAGGTTACAACCTATCCTATTTGTCAGGAGGGATACCTGGCTGGCACCCCTTAAAAATAAAATAAAATAAAATAAAAACCATAATAACCTTGTAAACCGTCACAACCTCTTTTTATTAACGCATCTTTCTCATTTTTCCTAAAGCTCAATTTACAAAGCCTTCACTTATTCGTGTCTATTAAAAAAAACAGATCTGGGGTGGGTTAACAGAGGATAGGGGCAGTTAAAGAGGTAGCTGAGAAAGAAAAGAAAAAGCATCACTGCTGTCATGAAGGGCAATCACATCTATTCTGAAATATTCACCAGTGGCTTGGAAAATGTGATGCTACAGTTATGACAGGAGGACAGGCAAACCCCCCACCACTCTAGCCCACAGACCCCTCCCCCCACTTCTCTCTCCATCAGGGCGGAAGCGTGGTGGACATTCTGAATATGTATAACCCGGAAAATGTATTGATTTTTTATTTGTCGAAAAAGGGACACAAAAATCCCATAACCTGAAACTGTCACAGCTCTTTTGTTCATAGCTCATCTCTCCTGATGTTTGGCTTTTGCCACAAACTCTCTTTAATTACCAGGTATAGTGAGCTTCAGAGTTGTTCTCCACAGAGACACAGCCACATACAGCCTGCTGGGCTTAACAAGACAGCCCACATCTATTATATATGACACACACCCAGCAGCTTTTGTTTCATTTCTAACTAATAAGTGCACTGAATATGACTAAACCCACAGATTGTTTTTTATTATTATTATTATTATTAAAGACAAGGTAAAGTGCAAAAAGCTTTCTTGAGGAAAACCTTAAAAATTAAAAATTCAGAGTGACTCATTACAAATGGTCTTTTTTCGTATGAAAAATAAAAATACTAAATAAGGTACAGACTGGTCTAAGCATTTATTTTATGCTTTTTTTGAAGCCGTTCTGCTCAACATGAAATCTCCCCATTGATCCAAGTGTTCTCAGGTAACAACCAGGTCCTTGTATGTTTTTCTGAGTGCGCACACTCGTGTATATCTGTGTTCATTAACAGGTACTTATCTGTTTATCTCTCCTTTTAGGCACTGCAGACCATTACAGTGAACGGTCTGAAAAAGATCTCTGTCTGTCGATTTATTGAATGTACCATTTGCATATCTTTGTAGTGCTTCCATCTGCCTGTGGACCGTTCTGTGGAGGTATTAGCTCAGAAAATCAATGCTGCCATGCTTGGATGTATGCAGCTCGTACCGCCGCACGTGCTAGGAGTCCAGTTCATAGCTCCCACATGAGTCCTATTTACATGAGTCCTGCTGGCATAGACACCCACCACCCCATTAGTTCTTCAATCTTTGTAAACTTTGAGTGCGCAAACGCATTTCTTAACATTCCCCTCAAGAGTATGTTGGTTTGCCATCCTCCTCTGTGGTCGTCCTGCCTCCCTGTTTCCATCTAAACCCCTGAGCTTGACCGTCTGTTTGTTTATGAAAGCGTACGCAAAGATAAAACAGAATCCAACAAGGTTATGAATAGCAATTGTGCTAATCAATTTTATTTCTAATATAAAATGTAGGGTAGCATTGACGTGTTTGCTCTCAAAGGTCGTGCGGCCTGATAAGTTTAAAATCTTTCACGTTACTAGTGAAGGAAAGTGGAGAATGGTAGACTGATGTTTTTGTATTTAATAATTTATTACACCTATTTCTATTTATTACATCATACACCTATGCATATATGGATGGAGATAGTTCATGGGAATACCTTGCCATGGATACTTATTTTCTTGAAGAGACTGCACTGGATGCACTGGGAAACTTTTCTTCATACTACCAACTGGTTGGTTACTCAGGGCTAATTGCTAAAGAAATTCAATGATTACGCTGCACAGGCAGTTTAAAACATCTTGAGTGTGCAGCAGCATATTGGATGTGGGAAAAAAAATCCTACTTACCCCCATCTATTCAGTTTCTAACGCAAATCAAACATAGGGAGCGTGCTTTCACCATTTGTCTTTCTTTCTGTTCCTCTTTGCATAGACCATCCATTACTTTCACATGAAATATGAAAAGGCAATATCCTCTCTGTGTTTGTACTGAAGCGTAATGCGATTGTGTTGTCATTTATAGGAAATAATCACAAACCTCTCTTTCATTTTCCAGTTCAAATAACCATGAAAAATTAGCCTTCAATGTCAGGGAGGACAACAAAGGGATGCACACAGACTATTGCCTCACCACTGCGCTTGACATTTCTCCTTAATAGGAAAACGGGTGGTTGTTTCCATCCTTTTTCCAATCTTTTTCTTTTACTAACTTCATTTTTTTCACCTAATTAAAAAGTTCTGCACTCAGATCTTAGCAAATCTATGCTGCGTCTTTATTCAGCGTGGCGGGTCTGTGTGTTAAAAAGAGTTGGAAGGTTAGAAAACTCCGGTCCCATACACATGCTGCACCCTGCTCATTAGCACCCCTACCCCCATCTGTTAATGGCTGCTGTTGAAGGGAGATGTCGCCAGACAACCACTAAGGGGCCTGGGTCGCCGTGACTACCGTCCAGCAGCCTGATAGATAAATAATTCAGGAGCTATCAGACTCTCTGGCAGCAGAGCAGTCCCAAAAACACACACTCAGGACACAGCTTGTAAAGACCCTCCTAACTGATCAGCATTTAGCCCTTACAACCAGATATCTGTTCAAGATCCCACACAATTAGCCTGAGCAATAGTCGGAGGATCCTTTTAATTCAGGAAACCTTTATTTTCATGGTGAGCAACAAAGTAATGGTAATTGCCTTCTGTATTACTCCCAATAAAAGCTTAATAGATGGGTTGTTTTCCACTTTAATTATGCACAAAATAACTAACTTCACAGCCCACCTATAGAAGAAGCTATAATTCATAAAACAAGTCAATTTTATTTATAGCACTACATAAAAAAATATTGTAAAAAAATCAGTATTTTGTTAAATTTACAAAAAAATGCAAACATACTGTATCTTGTAAGGAAATGTAAATCACTTGTATTGGTAGCTTGTAAATTTCTCATTAAGAAATGTCATATGCAACATTATCAGTTATTAATTTCATAAGAGAATGTTATACTGAATTTATGGACAATTTAGTCCACATTGTGACTAAATTGTTAGATACTGTTGTCATGCCTCCTAAAAGGACTGAAGTATAATGATACTAAAGACGTCTAAACATTTAAACAGCCTTACAGACATTTTCTTTTTATTCCTGTAAGGAGAAACCTTCATGTGAAGTACATAAACATTAAACGATCCAATCAAAGTTCAATGTCTGTTCAGATATAGTGTTATGCTTCTGATGATTTTCTAATAATCCATTCTTATTCAAATATGTTTCAAATCATATTTTATTAACCAGCATGGTTTCTGATGCATTTACTGAAATTTCCTCTCAACAGGCAACAGGAATAAAAAGTATGCCTTTATTAGAGTCTTTATTTAGCTGTGATAATCTATCGCATACTTCTGTAGCACTAACCATTTATTTGATAACACCTTAGAGCTCTAATTACAAAATTGAGTTTAGACCAAAAGATGGGATGAAACATGACAACATATCTTTTTTCTTTGTTTCAAATCTACAAGGCTTTTAGCTGCCCATAAATATTCCAAAAGGCCAGAAACCTTGCATGGTGTAAGATATCTATTTCCCTTTTAAGTTTATTTCCAAACAAATCAAGTGAACACTCTAACAGAAAAACAGATTTGATCTATTTTAACTATAGTTTGATTATTGTTGATTTTTATCAGGTTTGTATGTCCACAAAACACAAGGCTATGAATGTTCTTGTGTAGCATAAGTGCGCAAGCAAAATTCCCTGTGCTTGATTGTTCATGAACAAGCTATAAAAGTAAAAAGGAGCCTGAAATTTCCTACAGGGGTGGAACTGCGCTGCCCGCTGTGCTGCTCTCCAGAGAAGGAGACTTGGAGTGATTACAGTCAAACACCGCTACTCAGTTATCTTTGGCTCGGCCACAGGAGAAGGAAAAGACGAGACAGGAAAAGGAAAAAAAAAAGGGAACAGATGATGTGGCTAAAACAGAAGCCAGCTGTTCATAAATGACCAAATAAATAGTAGTGTCTTTTTAATATTTACCCTATTCTAAAAAAAGCAAACCCTCAACTCCCTAGGAGCATTTTCTGAAGCCAAAAGATTTTCAGGGATGTGCACCAAGACTGCCTGACGTCCAAAAGCTTTAAGACATCTTTTTGCAAATAAAGGAACGCTCGTTCAAAATACAGTCAAGAACAGCTCTGTAGGGGAGCAGATATTAAAGAGACATTTCACATGTCCTTGGATTATGAGGTAGAGGCCAATTAAATGGCTTTGCAGCATCCAATTTGTGCTGAGTGAACAGGTATGAATGGTGCGGGGACTTCAAGGCAGCAGGGATAAAGAGGACAGATCAGGGTGCTCTGGCAGGAAGGTGTGCTGCCTGATCAGCCAACTCTGCCCCTCAGTGCATTTCTGATTCATGCACTTTTGTGGAAAGTTATGACGACACAAAAACATAATTTAAGGTGACTTTAAGAAGAAACCATTAGTGCTTTAAAGATCACAACTGTGGTTTTCATTAAACACAGACTTTCCTACCCTCTTCTTTTCTCTTCTGTTTAATGCTGACTGAGCAGAGTGTTATGGAAATGAGTGGGTCGAGCTGTGAAGTTCGTACCCTCTCTGAGGCATGGTCAGGAACTAACAACCTCTCCCCTACAGAGACCTGGCCTGCTGCTAAATTGGTACTGTATTATGCCACATCTTGCATTTTTATTGTATGCATGCATAACTGTTAGAGTTGAAGTTTTTTCTAAATGTTTTAATACATAAGAGGCGTTGTTATTGTCCTCACTGCAAAGGACTCTTCTCACCCATTAGCAAAAGGTTGAAGAGTTAGGGGCGAGATCCTTATGATGTACAAATTTAATTATTTATCTCAGTGGTTGGTGTTTTGATGCAATTGTGAGACCTAAAGCAGAAGCCTCTAACTCACAACGGACTCTCTCTTGAGGACTTATGGCATAAACAATTGAAAAAAAAAATGTTATGCCAATGGTGTCAGTTATCAGGGGAAAGCAAACACTAATCACTAAACTGATCATTAAAACTTGCTGCTTACAATAATATGTATCTCAATGGATTTGTGGTTCCTCCCCTGTGTACTGATCCGACACCCAAACGCTTCATCATGTTCTCAGTCTCAGTTCTGCCTCTTCCTCGTGAATAGGCACAGATACAGATCCCTCCTCTTTATTCAGGCATGATTTCTGTTGGCTCAAGCCAGGACTGGTGGCCTCTTGAGAAGGCTGTGATAAGAATTCATTTCTTCCCATTATGTGCTCTTGTCCACTGCCTCAGTTCATCAGTTCAGTGCAACCAAGTCAATGAAAGGGCCTGTAATGAAGCAATCAGATGCAGTCTGGTTTCCTGGGCCCAGCACTCCATTCTTGGCTACCAGACCCTATCTCCCAGTGCAGAGTATGGGGCTAGGCTGAAGGCAAAGACAAGGAGAGAGAGGACATAAACTGCACAGAGTCATTAATTCAAGACCTGGTCTTTCATAGACTAGAGGATAAGCTGCTCTAACATGTACTTCACACCAGGTCTGCTGCCTCCCGTGGGTTCAGAGAATCACCCAGTTTGTGATAGAGCCATTACTTTGACCAGGCTTCAAAATTACCACTAAACCAGCCCAACAGGTATCACTGGGATCCAATGCTTAATTTACCAAAAAATGTTGTTGGATGGAGATGTTTTTCTGGTCTTCCCCCTGTTTTGACCAACTTATTTTAGTTTGCCTCAGTGCCATCCCTTCTTTCTTCCTCTTTTTAACATCTCATTAACATGTAGAAACCATTGCGAGGAGTTTGGGAGTAGAATATAATTTTTGAATCCCAGTCGCACCTTGAAGTAGAATACTCTGAGGCTTGTGTATCAAGTTTTGTTGGTAAAATTTTCTTTAAAAAAAAATCTATATCTTTTTGATTTATCCAATATTGTTTTTTGTCTTCTCCTGAAGGGCTGGAAGTATTTTTAATCGTTGACCAGCCACCTTTCCCCATACAAACACACACACATTCACAAACACACTCCTTTTATGGTCTGTTTTATGAAGTTATCAGAGTTTAGCAATAGGCTACTAAATATCTAAACGACAATATGAAACAAAAAGACTCTAAGATGTGGTATTAGTGACGATCCACAAATAAACTGAAAACTTTTATCCCCATCACATGTAACTCCTCTCCCACTGTTCTAACACTGCCAGCTTTGCCCAAAAGACCCCACAGCTGGAATCTACCTGACAAGAGCTCCTTAACAAGCAGCAGTCATTAACCTCAGGAGCAGGCAGCTGCCTTGTGATGCAGTGCTCTCGGCCTGCTGCAGAAGGGCCCTATTGATTCCAGGCATACTTGGTGCTTTCCTGGATGTTTATAATCAATATGCAAATGGACCACAGCATTGATTCGATATTAATTTTCAATTAGGGAATTCTCAGGGGGTGCTGAGAGGTCAATACAGAACCATTCAAAGGAAAGGCTTGAGCAAGTTGCAGGCATTGACGTTCCTCTACCCAAGACAACTTACTTACTGTTTATTTAGCCTGCCCTGCAGTAAGTCCCGATTAAGGCTTCAGATAATAGGCAGAGAGACAGATGGACCTTTCTGCACTTCTGCAACACTCATTAGATAAACTGGATTTTGGTCTAAAGGGCTTGTCCAGACTAATAAGTCATCATTTCACACATAGTTCTGGTTCCTATTGCACTACAACTGTTGCAATAAAAGTGGCTGAAACATCCACAATCAAACTTTTCTATCAAGGCGTCATAAAAAAAATCCCAACAAAAGGGAAAATCTCTTAATTGTGCATTTACAAGCAAACAAACATCTGTTCTCATTCTGAAACAAAATATCACAAAAAACAATGCTTCTAAAGTCATTTAGGAAAAGCACACAGTTAAAGGAAAACTAGAAATGTTGACTAACAATGTTTTTTATAGGCCCATTTTTTTTTACCAAGTCAGCTCATAGCTAAACATGTCCAACCGCAGTGTTCTGTTTTATTTTCCTTTACAACTATAAAAAAAAATTCCACATATTTTACTTTATTTTACAATAAGTAGAGCTAAAACAATATTTATATTGAAGGTATTTCTTGTAGAAAATGTACCCTTTTAAAATATTCTAAGATATTGATTTTTCATGTACAGACAAACATCGTTCCTGCTGTTTTACAAAACGTTTTGAAGCCATGTACTTTCAATAAAGCGAATATTAAGCCCAGATTTAATAGTTACATGCCTTTTGGACAAATGTGTTCACAAATGTGTTTTTGTAATACTCTCAGTTATAGTTGTTGTTATCTGAAGAGAGAATGTGGTGTATTTGAACAGCAAATAGGCTTGAATCAGAGGCCACCTCTTGTTTGGTAACGTGTCTGGTGGTTGGTAACCTGGCTGGTTTGCTGTTGCGATGACCTGGATAACTGAGCATTTGCACAGACGTGGTGCATTTAATGCTATTCGTTCAAAACTTGTTTTAACCAAACATGAATATGTAGCTTTGGAGAAAATCAAGAAGTACTCAGAGATTTATGAGCCCGACATGAAGCAAAGTGATCCTTTAAAAGAAATATAGTTTTAGCTCCTGGAGCTTGAATTTCTCATATTATCCATTCACGCATACAATAGGATAAAATTATTTCAATACCATAATAATTAGGACATTTTTTCAAACCAATAAGTCCATTTTGGTTGCTAACCTCTACTATCACTTCACATTTTGTGCATTGTCAATACTCTGGGACAGATTATCGCTTTACAACCAGGGTAACTCTGAGTGCACTAAAGAGTCTGCATGGGCAAATTGCTACGGGTGAAACAGAGATAACCTGGCTGGACTATTTGCTGAAGATGCACTGCCTGAGGTAATTGGTTTAGGGATAACATTAATTACCACATTGCTCATTAATGGATGAAGCCTTTATTGGTTCCATTGATCAGCCAGACCTGTTAGCCATCATCCTAAGCAATGGTGGATGTAACAAGCTTACATATTGGCATATCAATTAATGCAATCAATTCCTGTCTAGTAGTTACCACGAATCCCCTTCACCCACCACCTCTTTAACCCACCCTTTACGATCACTCCAGATTTTTCCTGTCATTGGTGGCTAAAACAAAACGGTGGTGTCAAATAAAAGTTTATATTAAAATTTTCTTCTCATTTAGTCACTCAACGTCATACTGGCAAATGGATTTATGGTGAAGTTAAAGTCCTACAGCAAAAAGCATTTAACAGTCCATGACAGAGACCTTTCTTACAAACTTTAGATGTAATAAATAAGCAACATAACGCTGGAAAAAAAGTTGCCTAAAACATATGTTGTAATAAAAACAACTGAAATTACTTATCACAACTGAAACAAATATTACATATAGTTGAAAATCTTTTAACACAGAAACATTATAAAGAACGAGGTCCTGTTATTTAAAATGTTCTTAACGTCTTACATGTTAGGACCAATGCCTTACTTGTGTTTTTACGATCAACGCACCTCTTAAGAATTCACCGATTACAACTTGGAATCCTTCCTATGTCACACATGCTCACGAGGGGTGACTGGCTTCAAACCCAAAGCTGCAGTAGCCTGGTATAACATGGTGAAATGGTTAAAACATCAAGAAATGAATGAAAGAGCAGGGTGCGATAACTGGAAGCACACCATGACAAAGTGGAGGGATTTACCGTTGGGCCCGCAGCACTTCATTTGCCTAATAACAGATCATTCTATAAGAAAGTGGCTGCTCTGAGGGGGATATCAACCGACGAGGATGTCTCACTCACAGAAATCCTATTTGAAGACAACACCTTTAGAGTGCTCATCCTCCTCCACGCCTAAGACGATCAACGCGCATGACAGGGCCCATTAATATGACGCCCGTGTAACCTTGCTCTTTCTCCTTCTCTCCCAAAAGGAACAAAACTGATAGCCAAAGAGGAGGGGCATTATGTTGTGACTGAGCATGTAACAGGAGGGGTGGTGTATATTTTTAAAATATGTCTTACATATCCTCCACTGAGCCACCTGGAGCCACCTCGTCAAAGACGAGAGGGATGCGTGCACAGAGTAGGACGGAAGTGTTTATGACTATCACATAAATACCCCTTTTACCTGTTTCACGGTGGTATTTGGGACTGTGTTCATCCTTGCATCAGATACTATAAAAACAGCAATACTGTCCACTGGAAAAACAATGCAAATAAATATTTTGAACTATTTTTGTGTGTGTCGACAACAATAAATTTAAGCAAAAGCAGAATTGTCATCAGTCTAGGCTGAATGTACACCCACTCCAAAACAATGTAAACTTAAGCAAGGATTTTTTTCTTTAAATACATCTTGTAAATTATACCCTTGGTGACTGCCAGCACAGTTCTGTTGAGTTTAAAGAAGTAACGCGATTGCAACACATTTGGTGGAGAGTGTTCTGTATCTAGTCGTAGACCAGATACGCAGACAGTCAGTTGGACAGCGCTCACGTGCTCAGTGTTGGACCTCCTGAAAGCCCCTGTCCCCTGAGCAGCACACAAGTGGGCTGAGCAATTAACAATTTCATGCTGATTGCCTGAAGCATGTTTTGCTATGCCATAAAGATAATAGCATAGAGGGTGCAGCGGCAGCAGCCCTCCACATTCCCCCTCCTCTGGTATTCCTCTATTGCTTCCATCTCTCAATTCTCTCCTGTGTAATTCACATGTTTAAATGGCGCACTGCCTGCTTGCTTTATTAAAGACCCTCTGCCTGCTTAGAGGGCGCATTTAAGAAAAGAAAAAAATATAAAGATGACTCCCTGAAGAGTAAACAGGGATGATTATTAAAGGGAAGGAGAAAGTAGAGTCTTGGTCTCCCACTGGCTTCTTGATTTGAAAGTCTAATCTGGCAAGTGCACACAACAGGCGTGCAGGTATACAAAACAAACTGGTTCCATTTTGAAACGTGCTCGGAGTGGCTGCCAATGACAGCCCCCTTTTTCTTTCTCTCCTTCAACATGGCAAGACCACAATCTACTCTGACCATGGAGCTCGCCACTGTGCAACACAAAAACCTGTGAGCAAAAACCCACTACTCATGTTCAGAGCAGAGCATATCAAAGTCTTTGTAGCTGTAGGAAGCTATAGAGGTGAATTTGACTTTGAACAAAAACGTGAAACTTTGTGCATGAAGAAAAAATTATATAATGCAATAAAAATAAATTCAGGGTTGTTTAGAAAAAAGTTTCTATCAAAGTGCATATCAGCACGAAGACAAAGAGACTGGCACCAACTTCAGCCACTATTTAGGTACCAACAGTTCATACAAAGAAATAATGAAATAGAAAAGTGTTTAAACTTGACACGTCTAATTGTATATTTTTTATTTTTTAACTAGATCTTTTGAATGTGTTATTGACAAGAAAAAGCATTTTAGAATGTTATAGTTTGAGTAACAGACCTATATTGATAACATTTGAAATATGTAAAAAAAATATATTACTTTAGATGTCCATTTCCCATAAAGAATATTTTATAGAACAGCATTTATTCAATCCAGAACATTTTTAGTGTCAGTGCACATGAATATACCAGCAAAAAGGGAAAAAAACATGTTATTGTAAGTATAAAATAAACCAATAAATAGACCTTAAACTCTTTGCATGCCACATTATTGACAATCTACCCACAGGGTTCATTGTTGTCACTACGTGAAAACAAACCCTAAAGACATAAGGAGAAGCCGTGGACAATGGCTTGAAGCAGCATCCCCCCTCTGCCCCTCTGGCTTGCCCCTCTGGCCTGCCCTCTCTGACCCCACCCCCTACCCCACCCCCTCCCAGGCTTTCCACCCCCTGGCTGAGTGTGAAAGTTCAGCTGGCGCAATAATAGTGTCTGTACCACATCTGAACAGACTGAAGCTGCATTAAGGATTTTGTTTATAAAATGGAGCT
>JAVKLF010000038.1:6442413-6459893 GCA_034783495.1 Millerichthys robustus
GGTCCACGTGTCAAAATGAATTCAAAGATGGGAAGTGACAAAATCGCTGCTTCACATCAGAAAAAACAGAGATTAGAAATAACTTGCTATTGGAATTATGTGAAGAATAAAAATAAATAAGGCCTGTTTGTGTCTGAAAACTGTGAGCTGACAAGTTAAAAACTTTAATAACATATGATGAAACATTACGCCAGAAACATGAAGTCAGTCCAGTTTTTTTAAAGAAAGTTTGACGACCCACAGTACAAAAGTTAACATCAGTAAAAAAAAAAACTCATTTTATTTTACCTTGAATTTGAAATAAAAAAACACTGGTGTAAAGAATAAAAGAAACATTTGAGAATATTTCTTAAAGGAAAAAAAAAAACGATTGTCTAATATTTTTGGATTAATGACATAGTCTATAACTTCTTTGTTTCATCTCACAATATTTATTTACATAACAATTTAAAATAAAGATTTCATTCTGATTTTTTTTCCTTTCATCTTTTGTTTCATCTATCTTTTTTGTATTCGAGAATAAAATGCATAATGAGCAAACAAGGTGCCGAAGAATCTTTTCCAGAGCTCCTAATAAAAACTGCATGACACCCTGGGCCGCACCGTTTAATTACAAAAGGATGAAATATTTTCTTCTACATCTGGAGAAAACCTTTTCTGCATTACACAAGGAGATTTACAGCTCCCAGCGCTGGACTCCAGCACGCAGCAATTAAACAAAACATAGATGGACAACCAGACCCGTAAAATTCAGGAAATGATGGCTATTCTCTCTTGATACGAGAGAAAAGGCGAAGGGTCCTGCAATTTTAAAGAAAAATTCTTGAATTGAAGCAATGTGAATGGCTGTTTGATTTTCTCTTTTCAGTCTTTCTCTGTGGTCACGGAGTTCTAAAAAGACATCTCACTTGAACCACATAATCTATCTATAGTAGTAGTAGATTGCTCACATTGATGCAAGACTCGGGTTTCAATTTTCTGTGTAAAAATATATTGTGCTACTTTCAATATTGCAATATTCAACCAAGAAGTTTTTTTTTTTTGACTTGCAAAAAGATTGACAAAAGTTTACAGAAATCACACAATCAAGGGAACATATTCATTCATTTGTAAAATGAATCTGCCCCATGACTCCTTCCAATATTTCAATCTCAAAGAGAATAAGTTTCTGTGTGCTCATCCTTGCAGCTAAAACATCTTCCTTTCTCTTCATCTGTGTTTTTATCCTATTTCAAGTTCAACCACAGCTTCAATGAACGCAGACCTTCAAACTGTGTAGCTTTGTAGCCTTGACCATTAATCTGGTGGCTAAGTCACTGATGTATTGATGTTACAGAGCCAGTAAGCTTGTCTCCCTCACTTTCTCCATCACTGCAGCTTAGGATCTGTGTACATTTAGACGAGCATCCATCTGGTCTCACCACAGCAGCATTTCTCTGCCGTTTGCTACTGTTACCTTCTCAGTAGCAGTGGACAGACTGTCAGATGACATGAGATGCAGTCCAGCTGTGGTCGCCAAGTAATGAATCCACTCATCATCCATATACTGTGAAATAACGTAGACGCCAGAAATTCTTTTAAATGCAAAAGATCACATTGGTGTGCTCTGAGACTCTAAAGACAGGAATAAGCACAAACACGAATAAACATAGTAAATGTATTAAAAATGATTGTTTTAAATAAATTAGATGTCACATTTGTAGAAAGTTTACCTTCAAAATAAGCTCCAGGAATCTGACAAGACAGATTATAAAGAATCCTATGGGGGTCAATTTGAAGGCAAAATGCGCCTCGTCTTCCAGACACCTCGGCAGTGAGATTTTTGTGGGGGGTTGTAACAAGAGGAGACCATGACTGATCCTACATGTCTGCAATATCATCTTTACAAGATAGAGGCAGGTAGAGCCATCGAACAAGATTAGATACAGAGAGCCTGAAGTTAGTGAAGCTTTTTCTAGATTCAATTTCCCCCTCAATAATGTCCACAACTCCTAAAGGGAAGAACTTCATTACTGTTTGTCATCAGACAAATGATACTTGAACAGAACTGTGACGCTTCTTTTTGAGCAGCAGACTTATTAATTTGTTTAAAGAATTGAGATCTTAAAAATAATGTGAAAGAAGATGTTGAAGAAAGACAAATTTCTGACAAGACGATCAGTAAATACCTAAATAGTTATGTGATACTACTTAGCTAAGAATTTCTGTTTGATTTTTTTTCAAAATGCTGTTGATGTAAAGCCTTTCTTTTGTGTTTGTTTCATTTTGTGGATAAAGAGGGGATGAGTAAGCCATATGAGAAAAGGGAAATGCTTCTTTAACATTGTAGGAAAAATACAATATTTTGAAAATCTTTTCTAAAGAATGTGGACTCTTGTGGGAGATGCAACCTGCATATCTGCAACATACATCATTCCCTGTATGGTGATAAAATTAAGCTTATCTCTGCCTTGAACTGTGATGAACCCGGTCACAAAAACTAATATGAGTTAGCTTCCTATTATTTTCCTTCTGATCAAACTAAAGATAAAAAGACCACCAGCTTTTTGACATTTAGACACAAGTCACAACATTCTGACAAGACAAAAACAAGCTTTAAACACAATACCACAATCCCAAAGGCCAAGACGACATTGTGAAACAATACATTTCTATTCATTTATGTAATATTTTCATAAATGTTTGAAAATTCACAATTGTTTTAACTTTGGAACAACCAAATCAAGATATTTTTTTACGTAATAAAATTTTCTTTGCAACTTCAGATTGTCAAAAAAAACAGAGTCAGACAAAGGTTAGGCAATCTGTCTGATTTGATCTCTGCTTTTCCTGCTTTGCTTTCATTCACTGTCACTTTGTCTCTGTAACACCCACACTTTGCACATATTATCAACACCAGCAGCAGTAACAGCTGGGCGATGGGTGCAAGCAGCTTAATCAGTTGTGAAATTCTTCCACTGTACTTTACTCCTCGTTTCTCCGAAGATACAGTTAGTTTCTGATTTTTAGGATGTATGCCGATCTTTCCTTGTTTCATTCACAACTAAGTTACTGAGACACATTTAATGAGTTCAAACCCTGCAGGTAACCACTAACACAAAGATGGCAACTGGGCTTCTGAATCGTAGCAGTGAGGACCGAGGAGGTGTTAAAGGTATGCTGAATCAAAAGTTTCTCTTCTCTATGAGCTGTTAAAATGATACATTTCATGCGTCCTGTGGCATTTTAGATTACATGATTACTGTGAGTGTCTGTCTGTCCATCTCTGTGTGCATTCTCATGTTTGTCTATGTGAGAGGAGAAAATGGGCTGTCTCCCAGGATGTGCAGCTTACGCTTTATTAGAGCTGTAGTACCAGTAAATCAGAGCTCAGCTCTTCCTGGAACTGCTACAACCTTTCCCACTGAGCACTATTACTGAACAATCATAGGCTAGCCATGATAATTAGCAGAGTATCTATCCATTCAACTCTCCTGCACCCTCCAACCCCTTTTCCTGTCTGTCTCTCCATCTTCGTTTTACCCCTCCTCTTCTTCGAAATGTTTGTTATTTGAGGAAGACAAGGCCCCCATTTGACATCGGTTAGAGGACAATTCACATTACCTATCATCATTTTCCTTAAACAGAAAGAAAAATGGAAAAGTTAAGCGTTATGGGGAGAAATACCATACAAGTCACAACAGCAGATATAATAACAATAAATAAATAAAAAAATCTAAACTCCACTGATGTATGTCAACTATCAAGTGCTCTCCTGATAGAGCAGAACCTGATAATTAGAAAGCATCCAAAATACACATCAACTTTATTTGGTCACATAAAATTTGGATTGCAACCAAAACCCATTTGCGGTTGTTTGCTCACTACATTCAACATCTCAAGAGGATTGGAAGTCAATCTTGTTACTTTTCATCAGTAATGGGGAGAGGTCATGACTTTCATTCCACAGTCTAAGAGGCCAGAACTTCTGATGAGTAAGATAATTAGTGGAACACCTAATTGTATTTGTATGTAATCACAACCCCCCTATTTTTATATTGCTGCCTCTTTTCTCCTAATATGAGTCATTGTGATTATTTGCTCTTTGCAAAGCATAGATGTTTGCATTCTTTGCTTTTTTACTGATTCTTTTGGATTGGGCTAAAAAAAATAACATTAGAAAATCACAACATTTTTCTAAATTTTAATTTATGGACAAAAAAGATTATCAAAAGCATTTTTTGTTAACGTAAGGATCAGGCAGTGACTGGCATGTCGATGACAAACAGAGGAAGATGAAAATATTTTACCGTTGAGTGTACTCAATAGAGCAGGACCAGGACACAGGAAGGGATGTCAGGACAATTTTAGCTAAAGATTCCCCGTTTGATACTGGCGGCACTTTCTCCCCATCTTTCCATGGTCGACCTGCATCTGGAGTGGATTTTGTGCTAGCAGACACCAAGGAACATGATTACATTCGGCTAACTGCGCTCTAAACTGATTATGCATGTGCCAAGCTAATGGACTACATTTGCAAGAGGAAAAATAACATCCAATCAATCTCAATTACTGCCGATTGCACCGGCCCTCGAGACAAGGAAGGTAGCCAGCAAACCCCACCTTCCTCATGCTTCTCCCCTTTCCCCCCAACTTTTTACTAGAAGTTGAGGCCTGTTGCCAGGCCTAGTCAGGCCTCATCCTTTCTATCTTGTCAAAACAAACAGAGCCTGGTTTTTGACTTGTTTCAAAAACAAAATCACGTGTCAAATTGGAAAATTAGACTATTTAGGAGTAATCTCAGTTGTGGACTAAATATCTTTAAAAACAAATTTCACAAACCAACAAAACGTATCTGTTTTTATTTGGGATCGACATTCGTAGAAACAGATGGATGCCAATCATGATTTTATCCAAGCCACTGAAACCCCCACACCAGTGCATTAGAAAAAAGGAAGGAGAAAGTAAGCTTTGGAGCACTGTGGACTGTTGGCAGAACACACTGCTCATAAAGGGAGACTTTAAACTGAGAGTACAGTTTACTGGGGAGACAGCATCAGCCCCCACTGTGTGGTGGTCCAGTGGTCAGGATGACTTGCTGGATCATTCTGTGGGCTTTTAAAATATTCCAATATATGGGGTAGTGGGGGGGATATTTTTAGAAAACCCTAATATGGGCTACATACCACAGACTCTCAAATTATCCCATCCAACTTAGCTCTCAGCTTAGACCTTCCTTTTTAATTCCAGTAATTACAGGCTCCCATTATATGGAGCTGTGCGCATAAAGGGCCTGTTTAATGCAAACCAGTTTGATTTGGGTGAAGTGTCCCGAGCATCGCCCACATCTTACAGTCTGTTTATGCTGAGTTGATGATTTATTTACACCCCTCATTTTCAGTTTTCTATTTTTGTCCACGTATGTTATACCAAGCAGAGTTTACAGAATTTGGTAAGCAATGGTGGATTTTGCCTGTCAGTATCTCTACCAGGACTGTAAATCTAAAGCAGTAGGAGAACTGTGGTATTGCCAATAGGAAAGCAAGTGCAGCTAAGAAGCCTCACAACCATGTACTTGTCACATTGGTAAGTCATAAACCACTTTAATGATACTCTTGTCAACTTGTGCGAATCTTTGTTTTTGAGTGGTGTCAAGGATGACGACGAGCTTAAAGAAGGACTGCAGTGTTTTCTGGTTTAGAGAGCAGGTAAATTCTGGACAAATGCACAAACTCTTACTTGTAAAATCAATTGGTGTTAAAAATAAGGGACCACGTTAAGAGGCTTAAGTCATAAAAAATTAGCATGCCTGGATGTGTTGTACTCATTTAATCCCCCACAACCTGAACGCCACTGTGACATATGTCTTTTCTTTTCTTTTTCTTTCTTTCTCTCTTTGATTTGTCTTTTTTCTAAATGAATAAAACATTTTGTAAAATGAAAGTGGAGTAAAAACATACTCTTGTAGCATTTAAGTTCAAACTAGGCATGACATGGAAAAGACAATGATATACTGAAGGAACCCTAGCCCACTGAAGTTTCTCATTTCAAAAGTGGCGAGGAGAGAGATAAAATGCCAGAGCCCAGAGTCTAATTTGGTTTGATAAGTGATGCTTATTGTAGTTGGGTCCCAACAATGTAACAGCCAAGGCCAATAGTAGAAGACTAAAGATAGTGAAACACATGCAACACCACCTTGTACTTTGTTATTTTAACACACTTACAAATAAATCCTGTCTTGATGCAGACAATAAACTGACAAGTCAAACATATTCCCACTCCCCAGGTTCTCTTTACTTTTTGCAACAGGAGACCTTTATCATACAACAAAACACACTAAATTGATTTCTCTATTATACTGTTGTTCCTGTACTAAAGCCCTGTGGGCAGTAAACGTGTTTGTCATTCCAGTGGCTATGAGAGATCATTTATAATGCTGAAAAGTTTTCAAATAGATGGGATTTTAATAGGGGTTAAAATGACAAAATCAGGAACACTTGTGCTTGAAGCAAAACTTTTTCCACGTATTTTGATTCTTCCGTTGTAAATGACACCAGCTCCGCAAATGTCAAGTCATGCATTACCTATTAACTTTCTAAAATATAGTACACTGATCAATGAAGAGAATTGACAACACAGAAAGTCAAAACTCACAAAAGACAGCACGTTATTTGTGTGTGTGTGTGTGGACTTTATGCTTACACCAAGTCTGTGTTGCAAGCGCTTGTGTTGAGTGTGTGTTGTGGGGTGTGCGTGTGGGTAACGGTATGAGCTCGCAACTATGCCAGTCTAGGTTAAGCGCAGACTAGCCAAAGCCGCAGACATACAGGATAGGCACCTAAGTGGAATCAGGCCTGTTAGATTTATGGCCATTTGTTCGGAGAGTGTTCATCCACTGGCTATTATGGAATGATTAGAGGAGAAGGTGAAGCTCCAAGTCCAGCAAAAATCAATACAGCTGTCGAGAACAATTCAGCCCTTCCCGCTCAGAGGAGTATTAGCACCAAACCTCTGTCTCCTAACACTTCTTCATTCGTCTCCTAGTGATTTAGTCTGAAGCTTCCAAACCAGCTTGTACTGCCATGTTCTTCCCATGGCCGAACTGAGCCCTGCTTGTATATGACACACACACAACAAAACTTGTCACTATAAACCTTTAAAAAAAGCTAATAGTAAGTAGAGCAATGAGTCATTCACTGAGTGTTGTTTGGGAATATGAAGTTAGCAGAGGGATTAAGATTCTAAGACATTTAATCAATGATAATTAATTAACCCAAATGACAGATCTGTGCTATTTTAGGCCTTAAATAAATGAGTAGAATATGCATTTTGATTAATAAAACAATCTATCTATTAGCATAAATGTCTGCAACTGACATTTTTTTATTGTGCATGCCCTGTGTTCCCCTTTTTTGCTGTTAAATGCAGTGTGCATTGTGATACTCAGTCAAACTAAGGCTATGTGGTTGGTGTGATGCAAAAACTAAAACAGACCACTTACCTTATACAGTTTGAGGCTTGCTTCATGGCGAGAATTGACAGTATGCAGTCTCAGCTTCTCCAGACTGTTGGTGTAGTAGTCACAGGCATTACACTTCAGGTGCACTGGATTGCCTATGGCCACACATTTCAGACGCCATTCATTGCCTTTGCCCCCTTCTTTGATGTGGGCCACAAGCTGGTACTTCTGCACATGCTTGTCTGTTTTGCAGTGCAGCTGGAAGTTGGCCTTGAGCTGAGTGGTGTAGTGGCACAACTTGCATTGATGAGAGTCTCCAACCACAGCACGCCACTCCTCCTCCGGCAAGCTGCGTTCAGCTCCCATATGCATGCCGAGCACATCCAGGTTGTCAGTGGTGAAACGGTTGCACACTGCACACTGAAAGAGCTTCAGGGAGGGATCTGTGGTTTGTGATAGACTTTCTCCTAAGGTCATCAGTTCCTCGGACACCAACTGCCCACTGCCAAGGCGCACATCCATAGGGATTTCTCCGCCTACAAGAGAAACATAAAGAAAGAGGGAAGGGGTAGACAAGAGTATTAGGTAAAAAAAAAAAAAATCTACAATGGCTTTATTATGGGGTTAAACATATTACATCAATACAATGTAAAGTAAAACACAGGAGAATAAATCTTCTTTCTACATTGTGTTGTGGGGGTGGGAGCACAGCAGGCACATATGCTATGACACCACCTGATGTCTATTTTTTAAAGACTACCTTTAAAAAGGAATGCTAAATAAATGAGGCAAGAGGTGGCACTTTTGCCTTTACTCGCTGTTCTTTAATCTTTCACTGCCCAGACTGAGCATGAAGGCTTGACCTGGCCTGACTCTACACTAAATTAATTCCAGCAGTTCCTTTTTATTTATTGCTGCAGTAGGCAGGCTGGTCTCAGACTTTTCTCCATTACCTGGGCTTTTATAGCCAGGAGAGTGAGACCTTTGAGAAGTCCTGTGAAATCACTCACAGAACCAGAGTCAGAGCTCCCTATTCTCACTCACACAAACACAGAGATAAACCCACATGCTCACACACCATCCTAAATCTGTACTGTTCTTCACCTCATCCCTCCTATTCATCCATAGCTTTATGCCCCATAACTATACAGATGCATTGATTTTCCATAAGGATTCTGCTTCCCAATAAATTTGGTTGTAGATCATTAGGCCAAAGCTGTGAATCGAATTACTGCACCTGTTTTCACAGAAGCTTTTCAATACTGAAACCATAACACAGAAAACTAATATACTGTATGTCAAACATCCACATTTATATATCAAAAGATTGCTAGTACATTCACAAATGACCTTTTTTTTATAATTGCTTTGGGGGGAAAAAAAATCACATTCTTTTTAATAAACAACTGTTTGGTTTACGGTTATACTGCAACATGGTGGAAAGACAAAATAAATAAATAAAAAAACAATACAACCCAAATGACTGAAAATATCTACATCCTCTCAACCCCCGTCTCTAATTCTCTAGGTCATCATCTTATTTCACCCTTTAAATGCAGCAACTGAGTTCTGTGACTGAGAATTAGTGTTTTTAATATTTGTTTTAAATCTTTAGCAATACACAGAGTAAACAAAAATAAGAGACACAAGTGAAACTGCCACTTTAGCTGTTTTGTCTGAGATTTCCTTGAAATGACAGACTCTGACAAGGTTTACAGGGCCTTATACATGACATTGTACACACAGTATCAAAGTGTTTGCAGAGGGTTCGTTTATGACAGTTTTAAACATTTTTTAAAATACTTGCCATGTATAATGCCACAGCATTTTATGAGTCAAGCCTATGTAATCATTGTCTTCCTTGAAACAAGTTTATTGCAACTCACCTAACAAAATAAACAAAATTGTAAAAGAGTGACTCACACCAATAAATTTGTACTTATGTCTTTTACCAGGAGACAGAAGACAAGTCTGTACAAAAAGTGAAGTTGTAACTAGTTCCTAAAATATCTGGCTGTGCTTACTAAGGTGTTACATCGTTATTATCTGATCAGGAAAAATACAGTTACAATAGCTAAGTGTGGAAAAATAGAGAACTGTTGAAATTCAGCAATCATAAAGGTTAAAATTGGAGAAAGGCAAGGTATGAATTTGTGGCTCACCACTTGTTCATTTGTTACTTTTTAACTTGGGGATAGTTTAAAGTCAAGAGAGTTGCTTACCAATCGTAGGGGCCAAGGCAGCCATGCTGGGATCTAGATGAAAGCTCCCCATTAAGAACTGGGCCTCAGGTCCAGATGGGTCTATCTTGAGGCCTGGTGGAAGGCTCAAGTTCTGGGTCAAATAATATTGATAAAGCTCAGCTTCAGATGGTGATGGCATGGCACCCAAGCCAAGTCGTCCGTGCTGCATCTGAGTCACATTCTGCTGGAGAAGCATCATGTTGTGCATGTGTTTCTCACTGGTCATGTGTATGCGTAGATTCCTCGCCACATTTGTCTCATAATCACAAACCTCACACCGCCAAGTAGGTTTGCTTTTCGGCTTGGTTGGTGAGGGTGCTCCACATGGAACAGACATGTGGGGGGAGGCCTGGGTTGGATGGTGATGGGGAGTATGATGACTACTGGCCTGGGTCACTGAAGGCACAGCCACCACTCCCCCTGGGGTATGTCCGAAGACCTGCTCCTGTGCAGAGCCAATGGAGCCTCCGTTTTGCAGTGTCTGCATGTTGTTTAGGTGTTTATCCGATTGCATGTGGATACTTAGGTTGCCCTTTGTGGTAGTAGAATAGTTACACACCTAAAAAAGGATATATTTTTAAAAGTGCAACAAAGTTATGGAGGCATACATTTTAAAATACTATTTCATACATTATACCTAAATGAACAAAACAAAACATTTGCACTACCCTTTAAAAATTGAGCATAGCCACATACCTCACATCGGAAGGGCTTGTAACCGCAGGTATAGCTTTCTCCACGAGCCAGGCGAGGATGACTCTGACCGCTGCTGCAGTAAACACAGGAGCCTCCAGAGTCTGGGTGCTTCTCTTTCATATGAGCCTCTAATGTCTGTTGGTACTTATAATGCCAATTGCATTTGGGACACTTTAATGTCTTGCATGAATTGCGCGAATGCATCATGGTCATGTGACCACCCAAGGAGCGCGAGGAACCCAAAACTGTATCACATTTAGGGCACTCTACCCCACTTCCTCCATTCCCACCAGAGCCATGGTTTTGTGAACACTCACCCATTCCTGTTATGTCACAGGAGCCCCCTTGAAGAGGAAGGGAGAGACCGTGAGATGAAGGGTGGAGGTGATGATGATGGTGGTGCATGTGGTGATGATGCAGAAGGGCTCCATTTTCCTCCTCTCCTTCTGCTGGGGAATCATTTGGTTCTGGAGCTGTGGCACTATCTCGATTGGCACTTTCATCAACAGCAGCACTGGTGGACAGAGGCGAGGAGGAAGTGCCAGCAATGTCATCCTCGCTCCTTCTGACGGCAGCTGCCGCAATTGCCATGGGAACAGTTGGTCCCTGGCAGTTAAAGCTCAGAGGGAGCTCTGATGTCCTCCCTCCACCGTCTGCAGCTAAACCCTCTTCCTTGACAGAGGAGGAAATGGAAGCAAGGGCTTTGCTGTTGAGTGTGGAACTGACTGCAGAAGAGCAGGCAGAAGGCTGGAGAGTGCTACTAGGCATTAATAAAGGAGATTTGGAATTGCTTTGGTTTGAGACAGCAGGTTCCCCCACCTCACACCCATCACTGCTACTTGTACCACCACAGGCCACTGCGGTGCTTTCTGCCTCCACCTCATCTTCTTCTTCCTCTAACAGCTCCTCCTCTTCTTCCGAGCCACCCAACTGGTTGGATAGTTGAGCATTGCTTTCATGTCCCTCTGTATTCCCATCTTCTCCCTTGCACGACAACATTTTCCCTGCAGGGTCCTCTATTCTCCCTCCATGTTTGGACAGGGCACTGGAGTCTTTGGCAGAGCCTGAGGAGGAGGTGAGATTGGACGCTTTGGAAATATTTAGCCCACCCAAAGAGAGGACTGAGCCAAGTGGGGTTTGTTGCTGCTGCAGATGCTGGAGGCCAGAGTCTGAGTCTTTGTTCAGGACGGTCTCACTGCCCCCACTACTGCTTCCAGGCTCAAGATGGACACCACTAAATGTACCATAGAAGCTCTGCCCAGAGTTCATAGGGAGCAGAGTAGGTGGCAGAGGACTGCTCTTATTTTTTGGTTCCAGGAAACTAATAAGAGGTTCTTTGTCCTTCCCAATGCCCTGGATGATAGCAGAGGCATGCTTGTCTCCTAATAGCTGCCGTTCGTCCTCACACAGTGTCATGCGGTGATCATGGACGGCATGAGTGGCAAAAGAACGAGCATAGCCAAAGGACAATTTGCAGAGAAAACACATTAGAATGGGTTTACCCTTGCCATACAGGGCTAGCCCATCAAATTTGGAAAAATCCACATTGTTGGGAACATCTTTGGATACACAGGACTTCTTGGCAGACCCATCACTGTTCAGGTAATCCTTGTTGCTTTTGTGCCGCACATCGAAGACACGAAAACTGTGCAGGACAGGGCTGAGGCCTGCCATTGTTGAGGTATTGGGAAAATCTTGGTCTGAATTACTAAACCACTTCCCAAAAGACGAGGCTATGTGGAAAGTGTTGATGATCTGTGGGTAGACTGAGGATGACGTCCCAGCAGGTTCTCCCGATTTACTCCCACTTGTGAGAGTATTTGTAGGAAGCAGGCTGGGAACCATACCTCCACTACTTTGGATCAACTGACTGAGGCTCTCCACAATGTAGGCTGAACCATCTGGCTGATAGACTATCTCTCCAGCCAGGTTTTCTACATCGCTGCTCTCCTCTTCCTCTTCCTCCTCTCCTTCCTCACTCCCACTCTCTGGTGGTCCCTGCTGTTGTGTGGGCTGATGTCGCAAAAGAGTGGGCATGCCCCCTCCACCTGATGTTATTGGCACCCCAGGAAAGGGTTTAAGACTTGGAAAACAGCTGTCAATCTCCATTTCATCCAAGTCCTCAGATTCGTCCTCTTCTCCACAGCTAACTCCCTCCTGATCCACTTCTTCAAGAGCTTCTCTTCTGGGGTGCAGCTGGCCTAAGGGGGAGTTATTTCTGTGGGCCTGGGGTAATGTCAGTTTTGACTGCTCCTGCTGGGACTGTAGTTCTCTCACCCCGTCATGAGGTGCAATGGAGTTCTGGGGTTGAGATAGGTAAGAAGCAGAGAGAGACAGGGCATCCAAAGAAGGGGCCTGGTTGGTGCAAGTAACCTGTGAGCTTGAGTGATCTTTCCAGGACTGTGGTGCTTGTTGCTGCTGGGAGGAGCTGAGCCCATCTTCTGTCCCAGAAACCACGGGAGACTCACAGCTGTCCATACTGATGCCTACATGAGGCATTCATCACATCCAGGCCTGCAAAGATACATACATGAAATTACTGTATTATAGATACTGCACACTAGAACCTAAACAACTCGTTATTAGCCATGTCAAAGTTGGTAAAAAATGCCTATAGCTTCAAACATTACTGTCTACTGTGGAAAAAAGAATCAAACTTATAAAATATTAAAGTAGTTTTGTGCTTAAAACTCAGAAAACAGAAAATCAAATGTATGATGCATTTGATGAAAGAAAACCTTTGAGATATAATTGGAAAAATGACATTATGCTCATTACACTAGATTAGGCACTTAAACACAATACCTGAGACAAGCACTAATAAGCTGTCCATGATTCATCTTCCTGCCATCTCACAAAAGTACCATCTTTCATCTTCACCTTCCAAACAACACCCTTAATCTTATATTGTGAAAATCCTACACCCATTTTTTTTAATTAACTTGTAGTCTGACTAACTAAATCAAATATATTCCTCGTGAGATAATTAGATATCAAGAAGCCACCCATCAGCACATCACACATTTACATAAGACAAAAAAGTGAAAATGTGTTGTTAAAAAATATCCTTGTACAGCTCAACTGTTATTACTCTAACTTAAATTGAACTCATCCCAGAAAAATATATCATGTTTGCAATATTGAGATAAATATGTCTGAACTCTAGGATGGGCAATAAAAAGCAGAATTTTCTAGGAGCTCAAAATATATAAGCTGGGCTGGGACTTCACCGCAGCTGTGTTTAGATCTTTGCATCCAATAACTTCTACGCTTAGCCTACTTTCAAACACGCTAGTCATCATCTGCCTCTGAAATAATAAATGGGAGCTGAGCTTTCGGGAGCTGACCATGCCCCGAGCATCTGAGAGGCCCAACACAGGCTGCAATTTAGAGTGCAGAAGAGATAAAATGATAGCGCAAGATACTGCTGAGCTAATAATTTTATTAAAGGGATGCAGCCAACATTGATTAAAGGGGGCAATCGGGCTGAAGCCAATAACTCTAGGCTGCCCTTTAACCCACCAGTGCTGAATATTACATGAGTAAAGTTTCCCGGCACCAGCTCACTGCCACGTCCTGGTTGATTAGCACATTTACTGCTTGCACTTGATTTATTTACTTATTTTCTTGGAGATGCAAATTTAAGCTGTGATCAGAATGGAGTCTACACCCACAGTCTAACATATTAACCACTGAAGGAGAGCAGCAATTGATAAGGTCCTTCTGCTTCTTCATGAATGTCTGAGGAAAATTTCCTCCCACACCTAAAACCTGAGACCTCTTCAACCTACAATCTCTGCTTTTACAAAAAAAAATGCACCTTTTTAAAAAATATGCTTTACCATTTAATCTATATGTTTAGGAGGACAGAAGATTGGTGAATTTAGATCAAATAAATAGACAAAAATGTAACCACATTAAGGCATTAGTAACGATTACAAATCAATAACATTGAAACAAACAAACAAAAAAACAGATAAATGAATGAACTAACACAAAGAAGTGCATTTCTTATATAATAAAATGTACACACGTAGTAAATGCAGGATGTGATTGCTTTGTTTAATGCTAGCTAACCTTAAAAACATTTGGCTAATTTTCCATATAACATGATGAGATATTGAAGACATCAGACTTTGGCCTATTACTAAAATTGCTTTATACAGCCAGACATAATATAAAGATGGGTGCCATACTGAGTGAGAGGTTGCCAGCTCTGCTGGTCTGTATGTATTATCTGGTCCATTAATAAGAGGCTATGAGCTCAACAGCCATTTCACACACATGGGCAGAGGGCTGAAAGATTGTTGAAAGAAAAATTTAAAAGCCACATCAAACAAACAGTGATTCTTTAAACTAAAAGCAAGGAAACAAAATGTGAAAAATTAAATGAGCAAATTGCACACAGTGAGTATTGTCTGAACGGACCGTCTAAGTGGAAAACAGCTCCTATGCCAACATGAAATATGTTACACTTCCCCTCATATAACAGCTCATTTTCACCAAATTGCAACAATGGTTTTAACTGAGCTCATGCATAACTAGCAATTCTAACTTCAAGTTAACAATGATCCCCTCTTGGCCTTGATGAGTGTAAACAACCAGAGTACACTGTGGGCTACATTACTAAGCATGTGTTTCCATCAGTCCCTATTACAGCTCCAAGATACCACATGCAATTAGTGGTAGACAGAATATCACAATGACTCTTGATCAGAGTTGAAGCTCTGAGTTAGCTTGGTGTGTCCACTCCTTACAGAAAACAGGATTGCCCTTTAAAATCAAGATGTTGTAATTCAATAACCTGCAGTGGTTACTGATGAGCAATGGGATTGTCTGGAGTCGGAAAGTCGCAGATGGGCCAACTGATATAAAACTGTTCGTCTCTTGAATGTCTGCCTGACTCGGTGACACCTGTTTAAAACTGGAAAAGCTTTAATCTCAGGGAGGCACTAAACAAGTACAAGAGACAGACAAAGAGACGCAGTCGAAATAGACGCAGAAGATTTTTCTGACTGCTGACTGCATTAATAGCCACAAATTAAAATGAAGAACAGCCCGCTGAAGGCGACTACTATGAAGTCTTATTAAGTACAGATATATAACACAGTATGTATAAATAAAACTGTTCTTTGGCATACTGAAACTACAACAAGTGATTGAACCCTGACCCTGGGTGTTGTGTTGAATTGTACTTCAGAATGTGGGCCCACTGAGATGACAAAAGGCAGCCTGTGTGCAGCCAAAACAAGCCTCAGCTGACAATATGAGATAATCACACGGAAGAAAAGAATGGATTCCTGAACTGATCTAAGGCAGAGCATGCACATGCAAAGATCCTGATGGTAGAATTCACACTCTGCTGCCACCTGCCTTCAAAGAGTTTGCCTACTTTGCTACTTTTTTCTCTCTCTTTCTTCTTTTAAAAAAAAAGTTAATCTATGTTCCACAACCTCCATCTATAGATGAGGTTAAGCCTTTAAAAAAAAAGGCCTTGGTTATAATGAAGAACATTAGAAAGTGAGGCCGTATGTCATTAGATGAGAATGCAACATGAGAAAAAAAATAATTTGTGTTATTTCAGCAAGTGTGATTTAGCAGGTAACCAAGTGATGAGTTAAATGAGGGAAGAAAGTAATGCAGGCAAGCCTAATCACATGTGCTAAACCTTTGGCCTTACCTCCAGAGGACCCTACTTTCCAGAATGCTATATTGGAACGAAATCTGACTCAAATCACACAAACTAAAAGGAGAATGGGGCCGAAATTCTTACTCCTATCCACCCACGTGTAAGCAGTAAGTAGTCCCTTATCTTTAAACTGTAAAAACAATTTACTAATATGCCTTAAGAAGCTCTAACACGGGTGTTTCTCAGTGACGTTGAATGTCCATATCTGGTCTCTGAACCATCCTAGAGCCTGGCCAGCCACCGCAGGGTAAGGGGCGCTTATTGGAAAATCAATGGTGTGAACGCTAAGCAAGTTACAGGAAGATGTGGGAAGGAAGGGTTCTTATTGATAAAGCAGGGGAAGGCTTTTGATGTTGCACTAGGGACATGCTCATTGATGGGGGAACCATTGTAGTCCTCAGGCAGAGTGAAGCCTGGGTTTATCTCTGAGGTTTGTTCCAACTAATCACCAATAAAGACATGCATGCATTGCACTCTTTAACAAAGGCACATTTTAATGCCTAAGGTGGCTTAATAAATACAATGCCGAGCACACAAAATCAAGAAAACTGTTGTTAACGTGTGTTTATATCTGTCCTTTTCAACAATCCACTCCTATGCAAAGCTACCTCTTGCCCATTCTGAATACAAAGCTATGATCCTGAGGCACATGTTTACTGTTGAATGTACAAATGTAGTACTGACTCATATACCAAGTTATTGACTGTAGAAAGTAAAGCACAAAACATGTGACATCACAAATAAAATTATTTATATTAAAAATATGACAACTATTTTACAGAAAAATTCATTCTTATTCCCTTCTTATACTGTAAAAGGATCACATTCAGAGTTGAGTCAAAAACCAAACAAACAAAAACAAAAAAAACTAAAATGATGTGACATTGCTTTGTTAGGTCCATGTATGACATTCCTAACACTGCTTGTTATAAATAAATACCAACAACATTGTTTATTGTTGTGTTCTGAAAATGCTCATTTTGTTGTTCTGCTAATGCAGACACAAAGATGCTCCAACTGCAGGAGGCAAAAAAAGTCACCTCAGGTCGATGGCACTCAGCCTGTAAACAGGGCTTCCCGTAAAATCAATGCTCTTCAGTGGGTGCTATCAGTCTGTGGAACAGAAATAGCTAACGCTGTGTTGAGTCTGAGGCATGTGTGTTTACATGTGCTTGTACAGGAGGTTGCTCACTGGCATGTCCTGGAAAATCTGTTTAAAAATATAGCAGAACTAATGTAGCTCAGCACAGTAGAAATAAGACATCTTACTGAATTTAATATTCCAGTTTCTTTATATATCAAACTAGTGCTAGAACAAATGTATAACTTGCAGTAAAAATAATTCTTGCCAATAATGATCTACGGCTGCTAAAGTACCCTGTAGGCAAGAACGTTTTAGTTTTCCAGCTTTAAA
>JAVKLF010000038.1:6517410-6535683 GCA_034783495.1 Millerichthys robustus
TTACAGGGGATGGCAAGGTGTTACGGGGTGGTGGTGGGGCGTGATAGGAACAACGTTTCCTGTGATAACAGAAGTCCTCCCAGATGTTATCTGTCATTCAGCTGAACACTCTGCTGACCAGGTGTTTAGGCTCGACATGTTGGAGTATATGTTAGTGAGAGATCAATATAGATGAAGCGCAGGGTAATGTTCATCATGACTCCGCAGACAGGCCGATGTCCTCACAAGACACACAAAGACTTGTGTGTGAGACAGAAATGTATGCATATATGGAAAAGTACACCCTTTGTTCTGCTCATTTGAACATTTACTTTTTACCTCAAAACTTTCTCATATGGATCATATCTTTAATCTCCATCAGCAAAATATTCATACTTTCATAGCATAAAACAAAGAGGATCCCTGTTTTGGATGGAAAGGTAAAATAAAAACAGCAGAAATTAGTCCGTTTTCTGAAGGCCTGAGGGCATTTAAAGAGGTGGGTGCAGGGTTGGAAAGGGAGAACCGAGACCAGGTCCCAGTGCAGTAAGGCTTTTTGTAGTTTGAGCGTTCTAAACTAGCCAAAGGCTTAATACTCTAACCCCAACCTCTCACAGAACCTGTTTGGGGAAATTACACCACAGCGTAATAATTAATCAAGTAAACACTGAACTGCTTTGATTTGGATTACATTAACATATTATCAATAATGCATTAATCAAATACAAATAAACACCTCTGCATAATGGTGTGCTTAAATAAGTAAAATTTCACACTAAAGTAGAAAAGCTCATCTTCTTTAAGCAGTGAGAAAACCCTTTGCAGAAAAGAGTTTGTTTTTGTGGTTTCAGAAGCAACATCTCTTGGTACTTAAACTGCCTGCGTTCATCAGCTTCCCTTTTCATCACAGATTCATCTATTTCAAGCTTTTACCAGGAGGCAAAAAAATTATGAAGTCATTTATTTATTCTTAACAATGACAGAATGCATCAGGCAGAATAAATAAACACTGATGAGGCACTGAAAACACAATGCCCGTAATTTGTGCAAAGCTACTCCAGGTTCAATTCCAAAAGTAGCAAAGTAGATTGAAGAAAGGAGTTTTATCATTTGCAGAGGAGTTAAATCAGCTCCGCTTTTGTGTTTTCACTTAAATGCATGTTCTGTTTCTCTCAGATAAGTTGTGTTGTTTAAAAGCATCCGTTCTCGCCTAACGCTTTGTTCACCGGGGGAACTTCATGCCCAAGGATTTTCTAAACACAATTCATCAAAGTGGAACGCAGGTCTTTTTCTTTTTTTTCTGCATTCCTAATCCTTTTTGCTGCAGATGAGAGATTTGCTGTTCAGACTCATTAAGATTAAAGCATTTTGCCAGAGTTATTTAAGAATGCAAAGTTCCATGTGAGACCTCTCAGAGTTCAGAACAGAAGAAAATCCTATTGACACGCTCGGTGCACTGGGGGCTCATCTTAGCCTATATTTCTATATTTGGTGTCAGTGATTGAGTGATAGCATGTGATTTTGTTTTCCTGCTACTCTTTGGTTTAGAGTGTTAATGACATTTTCCTAATTCTTATTTTGTTTTTTGGCTAATGGACAAAACTGACATTTTAGTCCCCGCTTGTAAAATTAATTTACTGTCCTCTAAAATTGTATAGGTTTTACTTTCACTTTGACATTTGGACTTTTAAAAGTTACTTATTTAACAGTTTTGGTAACAAAGTTCAAACTTGCCCACAAATTATTTGTTGCTTCTTGAAAGAAATAGGAGAGTATGAAGTAAGATCATAAATGTGTAGTTAACTAGGTAGTACTTTGCTTTCTACAATGATTTTTGGCAGCAGGTTTTGGCAGCTCAAGATGATCAGTTTTCAGGCTGGACAGACAACTGTTAATATATTGCTCGAGGAGACAGCAGTATTTTAGCAGAAAATGAAATTATCATTGGATCAGACTGTGTGTTAGTTTTCTGCCTGAGGAGTTTTAATATTAGCTTTTTGGCTGGACGTTCAGTAGATTTTTGGCCGGGCTCTAAACCTCCTTTTTTTTTTGTCCAAACTTTCCAGCTCCAAGTGTTGCAATCTGGTTCCATTTTACAGCTGGCCTTGAGACTGTAACAGAGCTCCTTTCTCTCCCTCCTCAACCGCATACTTAATCCCTGTGCTTATGTCAAACTTAATTAAAAGACCTTGTACCAAAAAATAACAAGTGAGACTTGTAGGGGTGAAAGAGAGAAATGAGAGGGAGAAGAAAGGTAACCCAGCTCAAATGGTAAAAGGCGTCAAAGCAAAAAAAAGGAATCTAGATTTTCAATCTGTGGATTCAGATTGCTAAATTACCTAATGGAAAGCATGTTTAACAGTAGAACATGCACAATATAGTTGTACGTATCGGCATATATACAGTGTTTACTCAAAACTCTTAACATAGTTCTGTTCCCAAAACATACAACTTAGATATTTCCTGTTTCGAATTGACTGTATGGAACCACACTGACACATTTTCTAAATGGAGAAAGGCAGTAAAGATAGACACATGACATAGGAGGCCATAAATGCATATTTTTTAAAACTTACAGTGTTTAAGTTCTTTTTGAGCTCAAGAAAAGAAAAAAAGAAAAGAAATAATCAGCAGACAAAGTCAGTCACCCAGTTTTTGTGTTCATTTGTGTGTGGTTGTGTACATAAAACTATTCACTGTGAAGAGGTGGAACAGCTGGGGAGTCTGTTTAGTCTGTCAGTTTAAAACTATTACCTCAAACTCTGAAAATATGAGTTGAGCCTGTCGTGCATCGACACTGGGAGACAGCACTGTGAAGAACAAACCTTTGAAAAGTCTAAATCAATTTTGGGGGGGAGTAACATAACAAACGATTCACTGCAGCATAGAAAAGGGGATCTCTTTTTTTAGAGCTTTGAAGAGCTCATATTCATACAATCTTCATAAGGCAAAACAGAATAAATGCAGTACACATGAAGTGTTTTTGAAAAGGAAGATGACAGGGGGGAGAGCAGGAGAAGACATGGGGATGCTCGTAAGAGAAGGAGACAAAACAAACAGGACCATCATCGTTATACACAGTTCTGCTGTGATTTCTTTTTTCCTGAACCATGAACTGCACACACCTACTCACCCACCCACCCTGCAGGCCTGCCTTCTGGCTAAAACCTTCCCAGACTAGACATGAGTGGTCAAGCAATGGACCAGAGGAGGGGAGGAAGAGGTTCCCATGCCACTGGTGCTGGAACTGGCGCACCACCCGGAGGTATTTATAGCAGGCCAGCACTAAAGGGCCAGGACAGAGGGCATGCTTGTTTTCCTTTCCATTCCCCAGGCATTTCTACCAGGCCTCACATGTGGGTGTTATATATATATCCAAATACTGTGGGGGTAGAAGACAGGAGGCACAAGGCTCACTTGAAGTAAAAGTGGATTTTAGCTAGACGCAAAGAAAGAAAGAAAGCAAGAAAGAAAGATTTATAATCTTAATGAACCTAATTGTACCAGCTCCAGGACCCAGCTGAGACCCAGTAAAAACTAAAGGTTGGGTCCGAGCTCCTCGTTGTGTTTCTGCAGCCTTCAAAGAAAGTAAAAATAAAAAAACCCACAGCATAAACGTAGTAAGGCCACTGTTGCATCTTTAAGTTCACTGACATTCTCTGATGTCTGTCTCATGCTTTGTCTTTCTGCTTGGGAATCCAGTGTGGCATTATTACGATGATGAAAACAGTTCTAATAAATATGCACCACTATGATGAATATAACAGTTGTTATGGGGGCAGGCATAATTAGATCAGGAAATAAGTAAAGACTTATTGAAGTTTGCTCTGTTTTTGTGTTTGGGAACTCCATCTTCTGTCTAATGCATGAAGAATTGCGGAGCCAATTTGGGTTTCTATGAAAAGCTCTTGGGGCCTCTTCAGTGATGCTTTCTCCTGTTTTAGCTCTTATAGCTCCCACTCACAGCTCTGTAAAAGCCACCTTGGTGCTTTTTTAATGATAGTTTGACCAACAAACAATTAATATGGTTCCCCACAGATACCCGTTAAAAATTAAATAATCAGCAGCAATAGAGTACTCCCAATTGGGGCCGTACAGCAGCTTATGGTTTTTTTTTTTCTAGTTTTGCTCAACAGATTTTATCTTTGTCAGAAACTTACTTTCCCTTCCAGGCCTATCTCAGATCTGAAAACCAAAGATTTTAACAACACCCTGGCCCGAGCCCTTGTCCAAATCCCAAATGTACAGAAGCTGCTCCACTAACCGATTGCGTCATAAAGATTCCACAGCCATAGTCGCTATTTTTTCATACTTGTGGGAAAATAGCAGTTCATGTTTCCTTGGATGCTTCATACATTCCTCACCCTGTCTTCAGATTACAGGGCCCCCTAAGCATGGATATGGTCAAAGCCACCCCAGAGGAGGTGTTTAGTATAGAGGAGGTGTGGCTAAAAGAATGGAAGGGATTTCTACATATATGTTTGTTTAGGAGTGAGTTGCTAAGCAACGTGAACTCAAAAAGGCACTAATTACATTTCCCCGGACCTGATGAGTATAACAGAACTTGGACAGGAACTTTCCAGCTCATTTACCCTCTTAGAACACAGCTGGGAATTATAGATAACAGAACATCTGGAAGTAGCAAAAATACTTCTCTAGCAACTGATCCAACTCATTCAAAAGTTGCCACATCCTGCTATAAATGACATCCAAGTGCAGACACTCTGACAGTTCCAATATTTTACATTTTGTTGAAACAAATTGACATCTCTGCACTGTATTGTTGGGATTTGGTCCAAAATTTCATGCATTTTTGATTTTTAAAGACACTTCTTTCTTTAGCTTTAACATTAGACTGAAAAGTTTATGAAAAGTACTTGTGATATCCTCCAAATATTACCAAAACTCATAATTATTAACACATTATCCTCCGCTCAGTTAATAATGAACATGATGCTGCAACGTTTTTGACATAAGCAATTCAAAACAATTTTTTTTATTCTTGCATTGTAGGTGCATACTAAAATTGAAGGCCACATTCAAGTTTTAGTCTTATCCCAAATTCCTGACCTCAAAGTTTCAAGACATAAGTAGTTGGTCCTGATTTATGCATGCCTCTCCGTAATTTGAAGAGAACAGGACACCGTAGCAAAGCAATTAATTCTGATTCCGAAAACATTATTAATGATAATGTTTAAAACATCAAAAGCCTTGCTGACAGAGATGCAGCATCTTGAGTCAGACAAAGATGGAACAGATGAGCACACTACAGTCAGTCAAAGTGATGCAGCAGGAAATGTAATTTGTCTCCTTAATGTTGTTCATTAAGATATTCAAAAGAATATGTGGTTCCGAATAGGTTAAAACTACAAATCCATTATTGCATAAGTTGCATAGCTGGTAAGACCAAGTTGAGGAATATCACCTGTGCCCTATTGTTAGCTTTCCTTATAGTCTCTAAATGTATGCGTTGTTTTTTTTTAACTAGAAGTCTGACTTTTCCCTCCTGTTTGTCTCTTGATCTGAACCTACATCTGGGTCAACTTTTAACAAGAGCTGATAAATTTAACCACCAGCAGTTAAAGTGTACAAATCTTGAGTTCATTCATGATGCGGGAGACTGTTAAGAACCCCACCTCTATCTGTGTGGACCCTCCACTGTAGCTCTGGGCAGGGGAATATCGCTTCTCCCACATTCACATATTCATTTACCCCCCACTATTGCACCAATTGAACCAAAGAGTGTGTGTGTGTGTGTGTGTGTGTGTGTGTGTGTGTGTGTGTGTGGGGGGGGGGGGGGGGGGGGGGGGGGGGGAGTCACATTGATATTCAGCACACATCTTCATCCTGCAGCCACAACCATCCCCACTGGAAACATTATTTCATTACATATATTATGCATTCAGCATAAGGGAGGTGGTGAATGTGCAGTATGCAGATTCCTGTGTGTGGGTGTTGGCGAGCTCAGATGTTTCCTTCTGTGTATATACAAGGCTGTGACATGCCTGTTGTCAAAAGAGTTAGAAAGAGGGTGTAAAAAGATATATGCCTTGGGGGTCTGGTGTTAATGGTACTTGGTTTACTTTTGCGGAAGCACAGACAAAATATTTATTTCATACAGTTTTGTGTCAACACAAGAAAAGTGATCTTGCAAGTTTTAACAGTGCGGAGGAAAAAGTTTCCTGCAGAGTTGTAATGAATTTTCTTCATTCGTCTGAGTGTGTGCATCCACATGTGAATGTACATACTGTGCCTCATGTGGAGCAGAAGATAGAGATACAACAGAGGGAAAAGGGGAAATAAACCAGAAAGAGATGAAGATAGAAACAGGGAGATCTTTCATGTGACAAGCTGCTCTTTGGGTCTGATCCAGATGTCACCAGAGTAGGTTTTGTTAGTTAATGTCTTGTTTTAAAAGCCCCCTTAAAAGCAACTGCTGCCTCTCCATTAAGTCTTTAAGTGGCTCAACACAATATAGTCTTGTCTAATCAGAACTGGAATCAATTTGGAAAAGAAACCATTTCACCTCTGTTTAAGCACTGCTCTGTCTCTACTGTGGCATGCTGACCTTTCCAGAGGTCTGTCTTGTGCCTCTAGGAGGGGCTAACTGGAGGATATGCTGGGCTAATTAGACTGATTGACGTCAGCAGGCAGTGCTTGTGTTCGAACCATTTGTCAGTACTTATAACTGCATCTCTATTTAGGGCTTTCAGACTCACAAGTCATCCTAATTTCATTTTTTTATTATTTTATAGATTTTGTACAACCAGTCTTTGTTTTACAAAGCTCACTATGTATTTTGTTGCCATTTTCACACATGAATATTTTGTCTGCGTTTTAATGAAAGTGAGGTGACTGTCAGTAGGATCAATTTTCGTTTTCTAGGTCCAGTGTCTCATCTCACATGTCCCGCTCAGCCCGTCCCATTAGGGGTCGGACAGACGTGAGGAAGACACGAGAAGACTAAACAACCAGAAGAAGACTGCTTAGCTGTGTTACACAGGTTTGAAAAAGCATAATAATGGGTGCAACATGTGAAGATGCAGGATTTACAAACATCACTGTATTTTTTAAAAAATACAAAAAGTTTCCCCATCTTTTATTAAATGTAATAATGTTTAGTAAAGGTTCGATATCAGTGAGTCAGCTGCTTGTATAAAGAAAACATGGAGCAGATGGACAAGTGTTGCAAACTAAGAAGACATTCAGAAGGAAGTGCAGATGGAGGAAGTCCATTAGAGACTGAACCGCTTTATTTACATTCCAAGCACTTTACATTGTGCATCCAGAGAAATGTTGCCTAAAGACTGTTGTGGTATGGAGAAACCTCACCTCCGATTCAAGCGGATCATTGCGTCTCTTTATTTGCTCTCGTTTGGTTGCAGGGGAAACGTGCTCCACTCTGACCTGTAGGCCACTCATCCAATCAGCTCGCTATCTGCTGCAAGAGCCTCCATAATAGTGACATTTTTCCACTTCGTCAATAAAGTGGTGAAAGCCACCCTCCACCCGCTACTTGACCATTTAACTTCTTCCTGAAAAGGCCCTTTCTTTCTGTCTGTATCTGTGTCTGGCTCAAATCAATAAAGGCAGCGCAAGGAAAGAGACCCATCCAACAGCTGCATTAACTGTTGGTCTCAAATACAGTACAAAGAGGGTGGCTGGCAGAAGAGAGCGGGTCTCTCATTCATGAAATGGTGGGTGAATTCCGTTTATTGTTTATTCTTTAGGCTGTCAGCATGTGAGACTGCAGAACCTCTGAAATTCTCACCTAAGGACACAACAAGATTCACAAGCACTTCTGTATTTTAACAGCCCTAAAAGAAAATACAAGCAAAAAACATGCAAGTTTTACAGAAAACAAGGTGACAATCATATGCAAAAAAAAAGCCTCTTCACATGAACACATATACAAACTCTGTGGTTTCTAATGATCATTGCTTGCCATGACTCATTTAGCAGCTGCATCCACACATCACGACATGTCTGCAGTGATTGACATAATGGCATCAGAGTGAGAACAAAATGTCTTCCAATAAAGGAGCAAGAGGGAGAAAATGAGAGAGATGGTTTACAACTCTGCCCGCGCTGAAATGTGTGTAGTGCTTTGTTTGGTTATGCTGTCTGAGCTGAAATTGATTTCTGTGAGAAGCATGCACCAAAGAGCCTCTGCTTTCAAATGAAATAAATAACACACTCTTGTGGAGATGGGAGGGAATGTGGAAGAAGGAACAGAAGGTGCAAAATGGGATCAGGGAGGAAGGCAAGAAACAAAGAGGAATAAGGTCAAAATAATTTTATGAGTGGAAAAAATCTGGGATAAAAAAAGGAAGGGGATGTCTGAATGTGCGATACCAAATGTCATGTCTTCAGTCTGGTGAAGAGATGTAGCCTGGGAGACATCTGGAGTATGGGGAGGATAACAGCCACACACCACTCTCCAACCACAGACAACATGATGAGGGATTAAACTTCATTGCAACATGTTATGGTAATGAACGGTCTGTGGCCACTTCTGAATGTGTTCGGGTAATCACCACTTCGCAGCACATGTACAAGTGACACTTTTAAGATGTGCTTGAAAATGGATGTGTTTGTCTAAGCAAGTGTGCAAATAATATTCCTGGGAATTTAGGGTTGTTGAGCTGGAAGACATCTGTAAGCATCCGGGTGGTTTCCTTCACACTGATCCAAGCAGAAGCACACAAATTAAAACAGGCAACACTTAAAAAGTAACTTGGGTGTGTAAAATCACTGACAATTACTTTAAAACTGTGTCTGAAAGAAGACGGGTGGCTCAGTGTCTTTTGGTCTGAGCCAGTGTCTGGGCTTCTGGGTGTAGGATTGGTGCCAGACGGAGGGATGTGGTGGAGGGGGAGGGCTGTGGAGGGTTGGCAGGATACAACAAGCCAGAGTGAGGCTGACTCTGTGTCACAGCAAGACATAAACCAAGGCCACTGCCTAGAGAAAACACCTGAATAAACTGTAGTTGAACAAGACAAAAGTTTTTGGGTGCTCGGCAAAATGTCAAGCGAAGCTATAGGGTGCAGTTGCTTTAGGTCAGAGCACACAAAGAAACTGTGACATGTGGGCTGTGGCTAACGAAGCAAATAATCTATACAAATAAAAAAACAAATAAACAAGACAGCAACAGAGTGGTTTTATTTACATGAAGCTGCAGAGCATGAGAGTCCACGGGAATGAGTCCCCAGAGTGCTCTGTGTTCAGCTCATGACCATAAAACAGTTGCTTGCTGGGAACAGACGTTCCTCTCTACGTTTATACCTTTGAGTCAAATTACATTTAAATTTGAATCAACACGTTTGTTTTGTTTATGTGAAGGATCGTGTGGAAAGTTTCAAAAGTATTTGTTGTATAGATCAAATGTTTAAACATGTGAAAACAGAGACATTATAATTGTGTGTTTATTTTTTATAAACACCATAAAAGATGAGCAATCGTTTATTTGCCATTCTTGTGCTCATCTCTGTTGGTAAAATATCTCGTGAATCACTTGACAAACTTTAATTAAAAACACCAAAAGTAATGATTGGAAGCATCTATAACTGATTAACTTTTAGAGTCACGATGTATCGAAATGGCTGCCACAGCTAATTGTCTTTAGCAAGCACCAAAAGTCCCTACAAATAATTCATTTTCACAAATACTGAGCAAAATTTCAGTAGCTGAGAGTAATCCCAAACACATAATCTGTACATCAACACAAACAACGTTAAACATCTTGTTTAAAACTTTGGCTTCCAAGGCAACAAGTGAGATGCACTGTTTGTTTTTTCAGGACGAATTGAGGAGATGATATGAAGAAAACGAATAGACTAGAATCGTGCAGCAGATAAAAAAATAAATGCTGAACATTTGCCCTGGTTGATTTGAAAGTTAAGCTGCGTGATGTGGAAGGTTGTGATTAACCAATAAGAGTCTTATCTATGACAAGGACTCAACCAACCAACCAATCAGGCTCAAGCAGGCTCTCTTACAGGCGAATGGCATGGCAAGCAGGCCATCTTGTCGCCCCTCCCACCCGCCCCACTGAGCTGCAGTTGCCCATAATGATTTTATAAACATTTTGCCAGCAGATCAATACCTGTATTGATCAAGCATTGTGAGAGTGATCTGTCTACCCAGAACAGCCTGGAGCTCAGAGGTGGGAGGAGCAAAGGAGAGAGGCTGCAAAGAGGATGGAGAAAGAGAGAGAGTCTGCAGCCACAGTGAAAGGGAGAAGAGGTACAAGGGGAAGAGTCTGGGAGAGAGGCAGACGTCGAGATGAAGGCAGGTGAGGAGGCAGATTCTGGGAAAAGCTATCAGGCCACTGGGACTGAGGAAAAACAAATGGGAATTACTTTCTGATCAACGGAGGGGAGCGGGTAAGGGTGACTAATGACGGTAGAAAGAGTGTGAAGAACTCTGTATATGTGCTCAACATGGGAATATAACACCTGAGCTAAAGCCCTGCACTAGTTTGGCCTGTTGTTGTAGCATGTGCATGACTGCATGAGATCAAAAGGAACAGTTTTCTTAAAGGGTTTGTGGGGTTCTGCCACCAAAGAAAATAAAAGAAACCATTGTGGTACCTACAATTTTTAACTGTACCTAATTTGATTTTATGTTTTATCTAGGAAGAAAACATTCCTACAGAAGTTGAAACCATCTACAGTTTGAAGTCTCGGCACACTTTGCCAAGAGTCAGTTCTTACTGAAATTTTATAGCTCCTGAGAAATCCAGAGTCCTTAGATGAGGAATAATTTGCATCTGCACCCTAAATGAAGGCATCCACAGAGAAGAAAACAACAATTTTTCATGAAAAATAAAACAAAACAATGCACAGTCAATTCTAACTCAAACTAAAGGCAGCAAATCATTGCTGAGTTGAACCTGCGTGAAAATATCTGGCTTTGGGATGTTTTCGGCTCTAAAGGAGTGGATTTAATTGCTATTTTAAATGATGTGGGAATTTTGTTGTACTGATGACATCACTGGAAACTTCAGCAACATAAATTCAAAACGCCACAAGCAGCTCTGCTCTGAAGAAGTCAAAAAGCTTTTGGCATCATCCACTGATGCAAACAGGAAATCAAGTTACAATTGATTGAATTTAGATGTGATGCTCTTGTGCATAATTGAGGATCAGAAGGAGGATAAACCCATCAAACGAACTGGAGGGAAATACCTTGATACTCATGAACTCACGCTGCACTGGAGACTTGGTGTGGGAGCTCTCAGTGAAAAAGGCCTACAGGTTCACTTCTTTGTGAGCGTGTAGTTGAACAACAAATACTGGGTTTTACCATGGACAAGGGGCATAATGAAGTCTAACCTTAAAGTGCTGAACAGAACTTACACTTAACTGATTGTCACTTACGAATGTGTGCAAAAAACGGATGGCACTGTTTTTTATAGCTAATTTTGTAGAAGAAAATAAGAAGTTGTTGATTGGAAATGATAAAATGGTCACCAACATACAGAAACAAAAATCCTGTCATTGTCTGCTTGAAAGAAAAAAAAAACTTTGAAAGATTTTGGAAAAAATATTGGAATGTGAGCAATATAAATTCATTTTAAATTTACCACCTGCGTTATGGTGTGCACAAAACGCACAAATAACGCAGATAAAACACAAATAAATAGATGAAGTAACCGGATTGTAAAAACAATGTTCTCAAACCAAATAAAATTGAACACACTTTAATGATTAAGGTTGAAGGAACACCATGTTGGTGCATATATCATGGTTTGCACTGCTGGCACCAATGGTCTTGTTCCTGGCAGGTTATTGGCCAGTATGTACGGTCTACAGTATGCCTGTAGACCGTATAGTTCTAGGCTGATCCAGTCATGTAAAGATAGGCCGGATTGTTTGACTGAAAACACATGCAACTGTTTTTTAACGTGTGAAAAAAGTAAAAAAAAAAAACACTTTAATACAGTATCTGTCAATGTGGGCAGTACAAAAAAAAATTCATAAAGAAAACTCTTCGTTTTGTACCTTAAGAAATAACAAAACATGAATTTATTACGGATCTTTTACTCACACTGATGTTGTCTATTGTGTTTAAATCTGCTTAATTAGGGAGATGAAGTCAAGCCTTATCACCTTACTCAAAGACTAAATTCATGTGCTATCAAAGCAACACTTGTTCACTGAACCATGTTCATCTTTTCTTTCATTCTTTTAGATTGATTCTTTCTTTCAAAAGCGAACCTTTGGATGAGTGCCAACGAATAAATTAGGTTATTCATTAGACACATCAAATATAAATTACTATTCAATTAACAAGCCAGTCAAGCTGAACTAATCAACTAATTAGGCCATGTGTGTACACAGAAAAGCTAACAAAAGCACATGAGTCTCCTGGGAAAACAGGAAAATCCTGCCAAAGAATGACACTGCAATTATGAAGCTACTGGTTTGAAAAGCGAAAGGAAAAATGCAAAGAAATTCTGCATAGAAGTTTTTAGGAAAGGAAATCATTAACAACTTTTACAGAAATACACAAAAAGACACCGATATAAAATAAAAAAATATATATTTAATCAAACAACTAATGCATCTCAGCAATAAGGAGCTTTGCCTAAAATTAAAACATTGTTCTCCTCTAACAATACATTGAGAAGTGTTGCTTGGCATTACATACCTAAAACTGGACAGAATGTAATTTTGTCAAGTATATTTTATTCATAAAGCACGTTTAAAATAACTGCCTTTGACCAAACTGCTAAAGCTAAACATTCTTGTCTAATCAACAAATTCCCTTTTATATTCTTTTTTGCAAGTGTAGATAAAACATAGCTTATATTTCCTGTAATGTCAAGAATGGCCAGGTTCCATTGTGAGGACAAAGTTTGTAACAAACCACCTCTAAGTCAAGCTTGAAACATGAAGTCAGATAATGTTTGCCAATGTTCAAATAGCAGAGACTTTCTGGTGTTTTGTCCGTCATTTGACAGACACTGGTAGAATTACAGACTTTATGTTCTGGTCTGTGCAGTAGGGCCACCAGAACGAATGTGTTGAACGCACCTTTGGGTCTCAGCAGCTCCTGTTAGCAGCACAGGCTGTTCAAATGTTTTCTTCACACACACAGCTGACTGCAACCTAAGGGGAAAACAATCATAAACATTAAATGCACACTTCAGGACAAACAAAACTACGCTGAAATTTTCCTTCTTCCACTATTTAAATCAAATACGAAAGCAAAGCCAAGATAAAAACAAATGATTAAGATATAGAGACTGAAACAATTGTAGCCCTTCCACCCATTACAAATGTCTGAGGTCTGATGGTGCTCCACTAAAGGCCAAAGGGGGGTTGGATAGAGGAGAACACCATTATTGTACCAGTAAATGTCAGAACAGCCCCATCTAATTGTACCATTACTAATTCATGTTTATTAATGCAGTGATGTATGATGGCTCCACAGACAGACTGAGTTTGTGTGAGCTTGTCATGTATGGCTTATTCTTTGCAGCTGAAGGCTGCAGGGAGTCTGTTACTGTCAGACTCTTCGGTGGGTGTGAGGCAGATGTAGCAACAGTGCCAAGTGGTGTGTGACTTCAACGTGAAGGCAGAGCATATGAGGCAGCTGACTGATGGTGCCGGTGTCTTCTGCTGGCCCAGAGCCAGGGCCCCCCAGTCCCCAAGTCCCTAGTGCCCAAGCCTCTCACTACCCCTGAGCCTCTGGGCAGAAAACACAGTTATTGTTTTCACTGCCAAGCAATTAGCAGCACTTACAATTTATTTAGTCATGCTCTAATGTGGGGTAATTAGCTTGGGGGCCTAAGCGAGCCTCCTCATCCCTTCACCTTGTCCCTCACACCAGCACAGCAGAGAGTGGGGGAATGTGGGCGAAAGGGTGAGAACATAAGGGAAGGTGGAACACAGCTGGAAGGATTACATGAGCACCAACCCGGCTCTGTGGATCAGCACTTTTTAAGAGATCTTCAGGGGCCTGTTGGCTGAACGTGTAGCAAGAGGAAAGGGCAAATACAGCCCAGTTACACTTTTATAGAATGCTTTGTGGAAAAACACCCCTGACACACACCTCGCTCTGGCAGCTCGGTTTGTCATATGGCCCAAGGGGGCTCCACTAGCCTATCACATGACCGCTGTAGTGACCTTAAAGGGCTGCTTCGTCCACAAGCTCAGGCCACTCCCAGTGGCTGAACTGCTCTTTGGAATATACAGCTTGGGTCAATGAATAATGTGATGCATCTGGCCCTCGGGGTGGAATTAAAGAAAAAAACATCAACAAAAAGTGGAAATCAGGCCAAACAGAATATGCAACAACTGACAAGCAGTATGAAAAAAAGCTAAATGTGCGAGGTTTCTTCATTGTTGTATTTTGGGGTTAATATGTGGTATTATGTACAATATGTGTTTGTATTAAGTCAATAATTGAAGAAAATAAGTGCGATAACTTACATAATCTTCTTGAGCATGAAAGTTTTTTTTTTAATATAAAATATTGCAAAGTGTTGCAGCTGTAGCTCAGTGAATATATGTCAGCAGATGAAGGTCAAAGGCAGGTTCAACAGCATATCAGCATCTTATACATATGTATAAACAAAGCCCATCAATCTTTTCTGGTTGAAGGGACAGCAGAACCATTTGAATCACTAAATATTCAGAAGAGCATACAGAAAATGTATACAGCATATGTCTTTGATCATAAAAAAACTGAAAAAAAAAAATCATACTGATGCAATGCGTCACATGCAGGCACCATTTTTGTGTTTATCGTTTGATCGTTACAGATCTGGACCTTCTCATCACCTAAAATTGCTACACGGTCTAGAAGGGCGAGGCCATCAATGAAATATCGCTTTTCATTTTTATCTCCGGGGTGGGTGGGGCAATGTGATGCTCCAAACCAATCAGAACCTCACAAGGCAACCCTTGACCTTTTTCATCTCAATATGACTGCCATTATCTTGCTAAAATTTAGAACCGTCTCACTTTTGTCCAGCAGCAGCGAGCGAGGTGTGGGGTGGGGGGTTATTAAAAGATAAATGCTCAAGTGGTCATGATCCATGCAGCAATCACCCCAGCATCACACAGCCTGGTGACTGGGAGTGCTCCCTTGCACATATGAGGCGATGTGATAATGTGTAAATGTTAAATGCTTTATCTAGTCCTATTTGCCTGGTAAACTTGTCTTTTACAGTTAGACTGGAAGGTTTCAGCAGGCTATTCTGAATGTAATACTGTAGGAAAAATAAAAACACTGCGTAAATGCCCATTTCAGGCCTATTTTAAAAAAAAACTCAGGTAGTTATATCAGCACGATATCACATTATCTCCATGCTTTGCTGCAAGTTCACTTACAACCAGGAGCAGAGAGAGGAAGAACATCCTCCTGGTAACAAAGCTAAGCTCCAAATATGAATAGGGCTGATGTAGAACTGAAAATATGTGACAACGTGATTCTGTGGATGTAAAAATAGTTTTGCTTGTGTTAGTGGTTTTTATACTTTCCCAAAAGGTTAAAAAATGGTTAAAAAGATGTAGAACCCTTTGTTATGCTGCAATTTGTTTTTGAGGACAAACTAATCAAAACTACTTTTCCTGTGCTCTTTAATAATAAATGTAATAATAAATAAATATTACATTGTTCCCATATATTTCTTTATGGAAACTTATTTAGCTAAAATAAAAAAAGGTCTTCTCCACAACACCCTCAGAATTTGAGTCGTAAATCTAAATTCCAATATATAAGTCCTATCTCCATAAAACACATTAATTCATATTTGAAACTGGTATCATTTCACATCAGATATTTTATTTCCTTGTTTGGTTCCACTAAATATATTTTTAAGAAGCATATAATATATATTTTTCTCCATTTATTTTCAAAGCAACTCATGTTTGGTGTCATTAAAGAGCATCCCCGGGAAAACAAATACACAAATTAATCAATCAATGAATCGATCAATCAATCAGACGTCTGTTGCAATCATAGGAACAAGTTATACTGAATAGTGGAATTTCAGAAACAAACTTTTACATTTTCACGGTATATAATGTAAATGAAAATTGGCTGTTTTTCTTCTAATGGTGTCCAGTTTCATGGAGAATTTACCCTCTGACTGCAAACTAATGACTAAAAAAACTTGAAATATATAAAGAAATAATAATAAATAAAAAGGATTTGTCTGAAATCTCACTGTTGAAGTTAGTTTAAATTCTAAGATTGTCATGAATGTTGTTTCCTTATCTATTTTTGAATGTGCTTTTAATAGCTCAGTATAAAGTGAGAATTTTTAATTTCATTTAAGAATGAATGAAGCATTTGTAATAACTTTATTCACTTTAAATTACTAAATTAACTTTAAAATGTCACACTGACATATCTTCATTCTGTTGATAAGACGGAAATAATTCATGAAAAGAAAATGAATGAACTCTCTGCACTGGCCTTTTTTTTAAACTTCTTTCTTATTATAAAAAATAAATAAATAGATACTTCAGTCATTCATGAAGATAATCTTCATTTTCTTCCATTTATGAATAATTCTATAAGTTTGAGGTTTGTTTTTATGATCATAAAAATAAGTCCTTTTACAGTTCTACTCCAAATCAAAGCTACAACATCCAGACTGAAATTTAACAATGCCAATTATTTCGGATTTCAAATTATTTTGTAGTTTTAAAGTAACTTTGTGTAATCTTACTAATTAGACAAGTCTTACTTTACAATATGAGTTTGTATTATTATTTGTTTGAATTGTTGGTGTGACTTGACTTGTTGAAAAAGGGGACGTTAGAATAAATGAAAATGTTGAAAAAAAAGTCTAATTTATAAACTTCCCTCAATGAGGATTTGAAAACCGTATCCTGGATTTCATAAAACAGCAGGAAATCGACTGTGCTACCCAACATGTGTCATTTCTTCCCCAAATTATGTACGTTTTTAATATTCTCATTTTTAACATGTGATTTTGTCTATTATACCACACTCATAATGTTAGAAAGGGTCACAGGCTGGTCCTGCTCTAAATGTTATATTTCCATGATTGGTCCATTCTCTCCATTTCCTGTTCATTGTGCACAAGCTAACTCTATTGTCTGTGGGCAGATTCGGCTCGGCCCTCAGAGGGGCCCTCCCCGGGGAGCACTGCATCTTTTATTAATCAGGGGTGCTGCACCACAGCCCTGCTTATCTAATTTAGCAGCCTGCCTCCATACAACTATGTTCGGCTTGGTGTGGAGAGAGGGGACAGTGGGTGAGGGGGCGCAGTTGGGTGTAGACAGAATGGAGGTTGGGGTGCTACGTTTGGATTTTCCATATTGTGGACGAGGTGGTGAGAAGGCTGGGGGTGGGGGGGGGAAGGTAGTGACTTATCAGACACCTCGTCACCAAGTTTTAGGACTGAATCACAATACAGCAAATTACTTTCTGCTGACAAGAAAAAATGAGCATGGCCGCCATAGAAAAAATAGGATTGTCAGGAAGAGGTGACACATTGATTGCTTAGTATGCGCATCTAGAAGGCTGGGGTTCAGAGGCGTCCTCCTTATATATATGTAGAAGAGGCTCAGCGGTGCACAGCACAGCCATAAGGAGGAATGAGAAATTGAAATGCCACGTTAGATTGGAGTCTCTTCCTCAAGCCAATCTCTTAGGCTAGCCTGTATTAGGCCACCACATCGTAGCACAGCGCTATGGCTTTTAGTGAATAACGTCAAACCAGCTACCAAACATTTACCAATCTGGTGCTCACTGACACTTACATAAACTTAAACAAATTTGGACATATGTCTCGTATTCATTTAAATACTAATCTAATCTATTTTTCTGTCTTATACTTCTTTTTCTAGTTGAGCCCCTTTCCCTGCTTTTCCTCTCATCTGTGTCATGGTTCAGATGAATCAGTGTCACCAGTATTGTGAGCACTTACTGTCAACCCTGGTGCCTTAGGCTACAGCACTGATGGACACAAACTATAAAATATCAGCCCCCTGGGGAGACATCGCTCAAGCAACTGCCCCACAGCCCCGAGGGGATGCAATCTGGTCAGTATATTTCTGAGAATGTGCCAGTGTATTTGTCTGTTGTGAGGTTCTAAGTTTGACCTATATGAGTGTAATCATGTGGTTGCTTTCCCACATAATTTGGGTGAAAGAGAATAAAAAGCAACACTAATAAACTGTTACGCTCATGTTCTATGTTTGAAAAACAACCTTATTGCCTCACAAATGTTCTGGATCTTGAAAATACACAGAAAAGGCCAAATAATTTTTGAGACTATGCATTTTAAGCTTTTCTTCTTGATTA
>JAVKLF010000038.1:6572987-6583124 GCA_034783495.1 Millerichthys robustus
AAAAAACAGATTTGATTTTGCTTTTTGTGCCGCATTAAGTTTGATCAACTCAAGAAAAAGTTAACTTTCTTAATTTAACATGATTTGATGTTCTGAAAGTCCTTCTATCCTTTCAGAACACCCCTATAGAACAATATTAGATATTCTAACAAATGATTTATTGGAGAGAAATTTCTGGTTTAGCTTTTTTTTTCAGTTATATAGACTTTGACAGAGCATGTCACATTATAAAGTCTGAACATGGTTACAAGAATTGCAAATGATACCTTTGATGGAAATTTATTGAAGTGGTCAGCAAGTAGCTCATTCCCCACAGAAAGCCCCGAGGCCTGAGGCAGGTCAGTGGGGAGCAAAAGTCACAACTTGAGGGGAAAGAGAAGCAGAAGAGAAGACCCCAATTTGAGAAATCGAGGTGCCACTGAAAAAGAATTCTCTCCTGACAAGTGGAATATATTCTCTGTTCACACACTTCCTCACAAACAATAAGACTGCTATGTTTTGCTCATTGTATCTCAAAATCACTGCAAAGAAACTATCCAGGAAAAAAATTTAATGTTTGCAAATTTAAAAAATCTTTTTGGATCAAATATAGAATTGTTGACAACCTTCTAAATTTCAAATATGTTACTTGAAAAATTAAAGTTTTATTTCATGCACAGTAAAAAGTGCAGTGAGTTCAGATCCCCGCTGCAGCAGCTTGTTAAACCTAAAAGGTCAGGGGGTCAAGTCTGTGCAGAGACAGCAACCCAAACTGACCACAACAAATACTGAGGAACATCTGCTCCGTGTGTGTGTCACACAAAGCTGTCCCCTCGAAGCCCCTCGCAGACTTAGGACCCTGGGAATGGCTCAAAGTCAAGGCCAGCATCCACAGCCCAAAGGCTGACTGGATGCAGTAAAGCTTTTGCATGGTGCCGGTGAAGTTACCATATTTAGATTTAGACAGTTGATTTGCACCACTAAAGAGTCTTTACTCTATTTTATCTGGTTAAGTTTGAGTCTTTTCTGATTGTAGAAGCAGAAAAAGATAAATGTCGCGACCAAACTGCACAAAGGTAAAACGTCGTCTTGAAAATTGTTTTTGGTAAAAATGCTTCCATGGAAACAACTACGTCACTCAAGTGACAGAGGGATAATCCCTAAACACTGTGTCATTTCTGGGCAGCTTTAGTAATAATCTGATAAACTGATGTCAATAAATGGATCAATATCGCGGGACGTCTCAGTTTTCCCTTCAGCAACTGAAAAGCGTTAAATAGATCTTTCCAGGTAGAACTCACTGCTACATTTCCAGTGATACAATATGTTACATAAAATCAGTATTGAGGGAAGACGGATGCATCTCCCAAACATCAGCAGCAGCATGGCACTGTCTAATGTGCTGCTGATCTACACCTGCTCGGCCCCGGGTTGCTTAGGTATACACGATTTGCTGACAACATCAATCACTCAGCAGGCCTTATTACTGCCATTTAAAATACATTTAAAACGATTCACTGGAGCCTCTGTCCAACTCAACACGGACACAGTCATGGTGATGTGCTACTTGGTAGAGTTTTACGCCTCTCAGTAGTGGGTCGGAACAGATGGAGGTTTCAGAAGTCAGTCTTTCACGCAAAACAAAAGCTGATCATTAATCATTTCTCAATAACACTAGATGCAGTTTTTTTTTTTATTATTATTATGCAGGACTTCAGTTTAAAAACAGTGAACCCTCCTAACAGCCTCTCAATATCAGCAAGTCCCAAACCAGATGGAGTAATCTCTTAAAGGAGACCGAGCTTCAGATAACTGATACATGCCCCCAGACTCTCGGGTGAGCTTAGTAATAGACACAATCACTCTAATTCCCCTTCAATTCTCACCTAAAATTGAAAGCTGCCAAATGCAGCCTTAATTACATACCACCCAATCAGAGCGTGTGACCTATAGTGTTTGCTCTCCATCCACTGCAGGATCAAAAGCAAACGCATCCCTCCTGAGGTCCACACATATTTTCAGAGAGGGAGTAATCAGTTTGTGGAGGATATGAGATGGATATATTATGTATATAGGAAGCAAAGAGAATCTCGGGAGTGATCTGCTTGGTCAGCACAGTGTGCTGGAAATGCAAGCAGATCAAAGAACAAGCAGGATTATGGATCTCCTTTTGTATTTAACTGGGCATGGTCTATTGACCCAAATTTAATTATTTTAGCCTCTACCTATTGCCTTTCACCTTCCTGTTCCCTTTACAGTGACATGAATCTGTAGAGGACAGTATTTTTGTTACCATGCAGTGGTATGTTTAATCTGAAATCCTAAAAAAAACAAACACTTTTACCTTTTGTATTAAAATTTAATCCATGGCTCGTCTATAGCATTTTTGAAAAATCTGTGATTTTATTGTCCCAATAAAAATATTCATCATAAGTCAGTTTATTTGTCTTGAAGCAATGCATCTGAAAGGCATTGTTTCTGTGTGGACAAATAAAGCGGAGCGATCTAACTGCACCCGCACTAGAAGCGCTAAATTTCATCCTCCCCAGTCATGTGATCAGGGTGTCGGCACAACATATTCACTGAGTGGGGAGGGGCTAAGCATCACTACGCTCACCACCATTTTGTGTGGGGTACCTGACTTCCTTTCTGTGAGTACCTGACTTATATTTTTTACATGTATATGTCTTTAAAAAAATCAGGACAAGTGTCGTTTATTTCAGGTCACATCTGCAATGATGAAGCCACGTTCGGCACGTTTGTACAGGAGAACAGGAGGACACTGCAGACAGAACATCATGAGGTATCAGTGCACTCCAACTGCTATCCATCCTAGATTTAATGTCATGTATTTTCTTCATCTCTCCTTTCTGCTGGCTGTGCTCCCGACAGACCCTTGTCTCCTCCCTGCTTGCCATTCCATGTGTGAGGCTCATATGGTGAAGTGAAATTGCTGTCTGTGAGAGCATGCCTCTGCCTGTCCAGACTTCATCAGAAGGATTAAAGAATGGGATTAAAAGAAAATCAAAATAAAATGATGATAGCGAGGCTGTGGCTTTTCTCCTTTCTCCCTGAAGCATCCCTCTCTTCGACACCCCCCACCCACACACACACACACACACTCCCCTCACCAGGTCTGTTCTTAGTACAGATGAACATCAGATGCTGAGGTGCAGGAGTTTGCAGGAAAGGGTTGCCTGACCTGTGGGTTTATTTGCTTCTGACAAGGTCTCACTATTAAGCAAAACCAAATTACAGTCAGTGGTGTTCCTCTGTGCATTCAGACGCGGAGGTTTACTGAAAAGCTGCATCCAATTAAAAGAAAAGTGACTCAGCAGTGCAGCAGCAGCAGCTTTTTAGTGATCCCTCTCTGATGAGTTCAAATAAACAAACAAAAGGGAAAAAAACAACAATGAGATTGAAGAGGTTGGACTGTGCACGCTGAGGTGGGTTGTTATATTTACAGTGAAGTGGATTTTAGGGGGGGAAATCTAAAGAGAGGAGTGGAAACATTGCAGGATATTAAGAAGTAATGGATGTCACACCAGGACCCTATAACAAATTCTCATGTGCTTTCATCATGGCTCAATGAGAATGATCAAGGGAACAGGACATTACTGGGTTCCCCAACTCCAGTTATTACCAAGAAATAGTTATTGCTGTATTTATCATCCTGAAAGATAGATGTCGTGAAGCAAGTAAGCGCATCTTCATTTTAATATATTTATTCATTAAAATAATTCATACTTCATATCACAGAGAAACTGTTGAAAATAAAGTTATTAAAATGATGTTTGTGTATAACATCACTTGAAACCTCAGAAATGTATATATGAGCTTGACCAGCAGTAGGAACAATGTAAATATCGATTTAAATTCTGCTCAAAATGATAAGAAATTTTACATAAAGAAAAACAAGCAAAGCAAAAAATCTGAGGATAATTTGAAGGAACAGTTTTCTTCAAATCATACATGAAGATGATTTTATAGTGGTTTATCTAAGTTCAAGTAAATAGTATTATATTCTGAGATTTATTCTGGATTTGCCAGACATTAAGTCCAGCTCTGTGTGTGAGACAAAAACAGGCAGCCTTGACATTTTGCCCAACCAGCAGATAATGTTTGCTGTTTAGAGACTGGCTTTATATACATATATATATATATATTTTACCTGCACACATATAAACAAGACACTGGAAATTTAAACCAAGTTCTTGAAATATAATCCATGGGGTAAGGGGTAAATCCCTTGGAAAGTCTTTTCAAAGGGCGGCCCGGGTTTGTTAATTAATCTTATTGAAAAAATATTTTTTGTTGTTTTACCTTTCAAAGACATACATTTTGCCATGTTCAAAGGAATGATTATGGTTTTCAATGAGAGGGGAAAAAAACAAAAAGAGTTAAACAATCTAAAGATAAAAGTGCAGAGAGCCCTGTCATACCTGCTTTTTCGTTTCCAACTTGCAAAATTGAAAACACGTGCAAAAATAACATCTCTGACTAGAACAAAAAAAAAAAAAAAAAAAGAAATGCACCCCTGGCAAGAAAGCAAATAAATAAAATTTTAACTGCCAGATAAATTTTCCTTCATGTGATTTACTGAAATATGAGTTGCATTATGGAATAAGATGGGGGAAAAAAAATTTCAATCATACCATGCGTGTGTGTGCAAGCAAGCGTGCGAGTCTGTGCGGCAGAAAAAAGAAAAAGGCTTATGAGCTGCATAAACCAGCTGCTTCTCTCGTTGTTTAGAGCAGCGGTACACAATTTTCATTCAACCGTCTTCCTCAGAGAGAGCGACTGACCCAACAACTGACCAATCCACATGAAGTGCAGGGGGTGGGGTAGCGAGAGAGGAAAATGGAAGCAAAGAGCAGCCCTGTTTCAGGCCAAGTGAGACAAACTCCATCTTTCCGACAGTTATTCTCTTTTAACAAAATCAATGGTGTAAGTGGAGCCAATAAATCATTATTTAGCTTCATTCTGTACATGAACCTGAACTTGTTTCAATTCTGAAAAAGCTTCAGCGGGGGACTCCCTTGTGTGAAGAAAGCAAAGAGACAGGTAGAGAAAGATGAGGACCTCGGTTATAGCCAGAAACTGTCCCCCAGGGCTGGGAAGGTCCCTTCCCGTCTAAGACAAGCAGCGCCGGAGGAGGGGTCACAGGCCGAGCCAGTTTAAAGCTCGCTGCTTCCAGGGAGCAAGACTGACTAGCAGAGGGCACCGCAGCGGGGACTTCTCCAGTAAAGACCCCTTCATCTGGACTACACCTGGGGGAGCCCAAGGGCCACCCAGCTCCACAGCGCAGCAGATACTTCACCTTCATACGTTCATACAAAAAGGGTCTCGACCTCAGCACAAGAACAGGGGAGTGGACGGTTAGAAAGTAAATCGTTACATCTTTAAAGCTTCAGAAAATGAAGTTAAAGCATTTTTAAAAAGCATTTTGTACAGATTTCATACAGAATTCATGGTCAGGATTGTTAATCTGCAAAGTGCTCTGAATACAGGGATTGAGTATTAAGGTGCATAAGCTGTCCTATAAAGTATTTTTTAAATTATGTATATTTTTTATTGCAATCTGCTTATTTTGTGGATGCCGAGGTCCTATCTACAGAAAGGGTTCTGCAGAACTTCAGATTTCAAAAGTTTTTCCTGTTAGAAACTATTCAGGATTCTGTCCCAGGACTTCAACACAACACAAACTTCCACAAGGTCTCAGGCCACATTTTACATTCTAAATGACGTCTGCTGTGACTCGTCGGAGCGTCACAGGCGCTCCCTGGGGCACCTCCATTTCCCCAGGAACTCCCTCCAAGGCTCTTCAGGTTAACATGCCCGGTTTGACTGTTAAATCAATAGCTCTAAGTGACTTCATCAAACCAAAGAGGCAAGTTTGTGTACATGAGTGAATGCAAAGTTGCAACAAGAAAAACTCTCACCGAGAGGAAATCGGTTGCAAATGAAGTATTTCTCAACAAAAAAAAAATAGATACCAAAACATCTAAATATTACATTTCACACAATTTGCACATTTGTTCTCGAGTTAAAAATATATATATATATTTAGAATATAAATTATAATAAAAGAGCTCTTCTAGTAGGGCAGGAGGTGGAACATCCCTGTTGATCTCTCGCCGTACCTCTTTTGTTCTGCTGAGATAAGGAGTGATGTCAGTTCACTCCCAAGCCTCCCTAAAATGCCCCCAAAGCCAGGCTAGCTCCTGAGTGGGTGTGTGTAATCGGTCCTGGCAGAGTGCTGGTTAATGGGGGGCACAGGGCGATGGGCCGGAGATGTATTCATGTGCATGGCGTGGCGCCTGGACCCAGGGTGACACTTCTTCATTCCTGCTGCCTCAGGCCAGGATTAGGACTGCGCCCAGCCTCACAAAAGCCAGCCGTAATGCAAAATCATTTTCATATTAACCTCCTCTCTCCTCTCCGGGCCCAACAGTGGACAGGCCTGCTCTCTTTGGTACTCAAATTATCCTCAATTACTGGGGAAAGGCCAGGCGAGGGGACGTCACCTAACCTTCACCATCTGTTAGGTTCAAAGCTTTAGCAGTCGGCCAGCCCGCCTGTCTTCTGCCTCCGCTGACCTTTCTGCCTCGGCCAGCTCCTGCTCCATACGTTTCTCACCCATTCACCGCCCCCACCCCACCCAACACACACGATGGCCCTGCCCTCTCTGGACACAGATGGGAAGTACATGGGTACACATCTCATTAAGGGGGAAAAGGTTATGTCAGCCGTTTTCACCCAAGATTTCAATATTTAAAATGGTGCAGAGGCAAACACAGAAGCTGTGTGGGGACATGAGTTAAGTCAGTCTGTGAAGGATTAAACCAACACCTTTGATATGGAATCATTTTTTTATAGTTTATGAAACTTCATTAATAATTATGATTAAAAATTGCCTACAATCCATCAAAAATTTAGATTTAAAATTGTTGAAATAATGCTTCTGATCCAAACACTGTCACAATGATAAATTAAATACAATTTCAGTTTTTAAATCATATCAAGATTTGAAATATCAGAATGGTTCAAAATTATTTTTTGTAGATTAATTTTGGTCAAATTTCCGATTTGTTTTGGTCAAATCAAAACTTTACATGACATATTTTATTTCCAACACATTTTATAAAAGTTATTAGTAAAAAATATTTATATTTGTTTCCGTTTTTCACAAAAATGTTGCTCTTAAATGTTTGCAAGTTTTTTTATATATATATTTATTGCAAAGCATATATTAATTAAATATGTTGTCCTTGTAAACAACTAAAAAAACTCTTATTCTTTCTTAAGTGAATGCCTTTAAATAATGCAAACTATGTTTTCTGTTTGTTTTCAAGCCTGTGTGTTTTTAGCAATTCCACTTTGTCCGTTTGGATTTTCCAGTCTGCCTGGCCACTCAGGATCTCCCCCCTGCCCCCCCCCCCCCCCTTCTCAGGTCATCTTGGTTGAACCTGATGGGTCTGAAATAACTTTTAATAAGTGTACTAAATAATAGATGGAGCGTTGGCAGGGCTGAAGACAGCAGGCTGCAGAGAGACAACAACCAGGTTTCCTCACTGCCATCAGCAGCAGCAGCAGCCATGTTCAGTCTGCTGCGTCACCTTCACTCCAGACCCAGACGTTCTGAGGTCAGAGGTCCTGGACTTGACCTTATGGCCCCCAGGAGAATGTTCATCGGGTTTGGGGGAATAATTTGGGACTTATCCAGAAGGAGGCCTCGTCCCGGGCAGCATAATGCCTCATTATCCTGGGGTGTTCTCTGCTCACAGACACATCCGCACTCGGTTTTATTTACACTTTTACTGTTCCACAATCAATACAGATGACAGCATCTTTTTTTATTTAAATACATCTCAACCTATGCTGAAAAATAAAATGGGAGACAGGCCTTGCACAAAACACTGTTCAACTGAAACTACTTTTTTTACATTTTGTAATAAGAAGAACTATACTAAATATAGGTTGTAATTAAAGCAGCTGCATAAAATTCATTTTAAAAAGAAAACTGGGTTTTGAGATTTGAAATTGCTTTGATTTGATTTACAAAGTCCTTCTTTTTGTTTCAATCATTATAACATTTCTGTTTGAATTTCTGCATAATTAGCATTTTAAAATGTGATTTATTTATTTTTTTGATGAATAAAATGTAATAATCTGTCACAGAAATAAAATTTGACCAAAAATGAATCTGGGAAAAATGCAATGCCATGGCCCCAAGCATCAAAGCCAGTTTTAAACTGCTGCCACTTATTTCTTCAAGTGGAGGGAAATTTTTCAGATACTGACCTAAAAAAAAAGTGATCATTCCTATTATGTGAGCTTCACTCTGTAAGTGGGTCCCTGTGGAAGACATTTTTGGTTGAGATCTCTCCTGATAAGAAACAACCACGTGCACGCATTAATATTACATTACAGCCAGTATATCCCAGAGCCTCGTGCTCAGTCAGGTAGAGGGCTTTTCATTGACATCTCCTTATCATGTTAATATTTCACTCATCAAAGACTTTACCGTGCATGAGGAGGGGGGGGGGGGGGGGGGGGGGTGGGGGGGGGGGGGCGGGGAAGGGAGAGAGAGACGTGAACGAGACAAAACGTGCACTGTTACAGATTATTCTTATGAGAAGACTTAAAGGGAGAACAGACGATAAAGTGGTTATTTAGGTCACATATTCACTGCAGCGAACAAGAAAGAGACAAACGCCGCAGGAAAGGCGTTGTTTGCGCGCGCGCTCTGGTGTGTGTGTGTCGGCCAGAAATATGACATGCATCGCTGGTCGCACACACACACACACGCAGAGGATTGTTGAATGCGTGTGGCAGCAGGAGGGGTGCGAGAGGCGGACAGGTGCAGGGCTCTGCTCGCCACTGAACGCATTTAGTCCTTTTCTTAGCGCGCGCGCGCTCCCCCCGGTTTTTATTTCAGTGACATTATTCTGACACTCTGCTGTTGTGTGATCTTAGCTCTGTGTCACCCGCACTGTAAGGTCAGATCAAAATAAATAAAATAAAAATACTCAAAACGTGTTTGTTTTATTTTATTTTATTTTAATAAGTGTATTTTTCGTGCGTGAGTTTAATTTATTTTCCATTTCTCCCCCAAAAACCTGGTCGGTTTGTGTGTCTCCTTCCTGCAGAATTAACAACACGCGTGTCACAAAGAATTCTTGGTGTGTGTGTGTGTGTGTGTGTGGGGTGGGGGGGGGGGGGTTCTGAGCCAAACTTTGTGGCTCTAATTTGAATGTGAATGGTGTCTTTTATTTTGAAGACCCCCTTCAACCTTCTTTTACGAGAGGATTTTTTTTTTTTTTTTCAATTAGCGACCCCTCCTCTCCTTTTTTTTACACCCCTCCTTTTCTGGAGTAATCGGTGCTAATTGGGCTTTTATCGCGGGGTAATAGCTTGTATTAATTGCCTGGCGGGCCAACTGTTCAGGAATGTGGCGCCTGATCCCGATCGAGGCTGACAAGTTCATCCCGTCTGTTTAATATTCATTTTATTCTAATGGACCCTTGTTAACATGAAGGCATCAATTAGACAGAGCAACAAGTTGGACCTGAAGCTTGTTTCTGCAAACCGCCTCTCCGAAGTCAAACAACTAAACATTTAAACCTCCAGTCTGAGGAGCAAAACAAAAAAAGATTACATTTATCTCGACAAATGAAGAAAACAAAACATTTCATGTTGCTTTGCATGAACTGACACGACTGTTCTGAGAGATTTAAAGGAGTTAATGAGCTTCACCAAACTTTCTTGTCACCGCCATAAAAAATAGAATATTAATAGAATTACAGCAGAAGCAGCGCCAAAATGTGAGATCATAAAACCTTATTTGACAAAACTGTTTTTGGATTTTATGATTCAATAGGCAAACGAGTAGGCTAATATTTGACTTTGCTTTCAAGTTTCAGCTCTAAACATCATTTATTTATCCTCCCCATCGCGTCAGCTCCTTCAGCAGGAAAAGAAAAGAGAAACAATAAAGTTTATTTAGTCCTTGTTATTAGGAGCTACTTGCAGTCATTCAAAGACCAAAGGCATTTCAAACATGACATCATGCTTCAGGAGCTGACACACACACACACACACACACACACACACACACACACACACACACACACACACACACACACACACACACAC
>JAVKLF010000038.1:6591344-6605192 GCA_034783495.1 Millerichthys robustus
AAAAGATACCTGTTCTTATGTTAAACAGTATAAATCTTAAAGCAGTGTAAGTAAAGGTGTTAGTTTAAATTAGTCAGCAGACATTATGAGAGCAGAGATAAAGGAGAGCTGCAAAGATCAGTAAGTCATGGAGGCATCTCTACAGAGAAAAGCATGGTATTCTCCAACAGAGGAAACAGGTTTAGTGGATGGAGGATAGATCTTTCTTTTCTTTGCCACAGTTAATTTTCAAATCTCCAACATCCTATGGGTGTCTGTTTTTCTTCTACTTTTTTATTCTTTCATTCTTTTCTTTTTTTTAAAATGAAACTAGAGCTTGGGCGGTGATAGTGATAGATGGCTCAGCGCTCTAACACTTTATCCAATCCGGTGCAGATTTCATCCAATAAAGAATCACTTGTGCACTCTCAAACTAAATGGAAGTCAGACAGCGGAGAGAAAGGGCCTGCCGTGTGTTTCTGAGCTGTGAAAATCAAATTTTCTTAAAGCTGCCACAGCAGTGGCTGGCGGAAAAGGCAGCAACAGCCATGACTGGCCAGGGCCACTACGTCTGCACACACAATTTAATCCATCACAGACCGCCTGACACCATATCAATCAACCTTTCATCAATACACCCCCACCCCTCAAAAAAAAAATATAACAATATTTCTATTCAATCACTTTTGACTGAACGAGGCCTGCAACCCAGTGACCAGTGGGGAGGACCAAAGAACTCCTGCTGGTTCGGGAATCTTTTCATGTGAGCCCAAACACGGTAGGAAACTTTGGATCACCGAGGTGTTGATGGCTTAAAATGGTAAAACCATGACAGCAAGATATTTTAGTCTTATTAGACAAAAATAGAGCAAGAAATTATCTGTCCAATAGGTTTTACTGTATGACAGTAACCCACCATCTCCCTACTTTACCCCCTCCCACTGCTGTCCTTTGTTCCAGGAATATGCTCCATCTTACCCTCTCTGTATCCCACAGGCTCTGGCTCCAGTGGCCTATGATTTATAATTCATAGAGGCCGCTTTTATACGGGACCTCCGTCTACCTGATACTGCGCCACTGGGCCTGTTCTGGGACAGTGGGAGGGGTGCTCTTCATTACGCCTGGCACCGGAGCGCTAACATGACACCCACTCTTTGAAGCACCATCACTGCGTGTAAATTGGACATTATAATCTATTTTTCCCAGTCAGTGCACAAAGTCACGTTACTGAAACAGATGCCATTTATTCAATTCCCATCATCTACGTATTTAGTCGTTCTGTCTGTAATCTGGATGTTCTCTTATTCATTTTTTGTTTGTTTGTTTATTTGTTCCTATGGACAGACTTTTACACAACACTTGCTTCACTTTTAAATTAACTTTCGGTTATCATTTAGGCGTCAACCTTTTCTCAGACACCTGTTGATTCCCACAGTTCCTTCAGGACCTGTAAAGCTCACGTCTCAAGGTGTCGGCATTACTTCCTCTCTATTTTGCTCTCTGCTTTGACCTTGCTGATTCCCAAAAAGGTCTCCAACCCAAGCTTTGCTCATCTGTTAGAACTCTTGGCCTAGGGCTCTGCTTGGCTTCCATGCTCCACTAGCTCCTTAAACCTTTTTGAGGCTCCAAAAGGCCAAACACTGCAGTTGTTGAGGATTCCCCACCACCCACCAGTATCCCTGATGCAGCGAGTAAGGGGAGAGAGGGGTAAGAGAGATGGTCAGATTGCTAGAAGCAGCAAACATGACAAAAAGAGAACAGTTTAGCGCGGCTCAGACGTGTGTATTATTGTTGTTGTTACTAAGAACTTCTAATTATTCCTCCCTGATTTGCAAATGAGGCTGGTGTGTATTTCCATATCAATGGATTAGAGGAGGGTAAGTCAAGCAGCGCGGGTTAAGCGTGTGCCTAACCTTGGGGAGCACAGAGGCCTTCAACCCCACAACAAACAGAACATCGCCCACCCCTTATATACCCCATGTTTCCAGAACCCACAACACTGGCAATGATACCCCATGGTGTGTTAGTCCAATAGACAGAATGGAAGACAGGCTATTGTTTGGGCAAAGGGTGGGGTGAGTGTGTTCTGAGGAGCTCTCTGTCAAATCAGTGGGTTGCCCCTGGATTAGTTCAGTTGTAACACAACCTCATGCTCCATGGAGATCATTTAGGCAATTATCAAGAACAAGGCCGGTTGCAGTGTCGAACAGCAGACTTCAAAGGCCCATGCCAGATGAACACTTACAGCAACTGGTCAATTTCCATACAAACCACCCCTCCCTCCCTGCACCCCTTCACTCACTCCTCTTCTGCTTATGCCCCCAGGCTTTTCGACTGTGCTAATGAACGTAACACTCCTCTGCCCTCCCCAAACACACATTTGTATGGATGATGAAAAGTTGGCGATGCGCTCTTGCCTCTGTCCTTTCAAACCACAAAGAAAAATGAGCCACAGTGAAGGACAAAAATGTCTGCCAGACTCCCGCCTCATGTTTGCCTCTAATAACTGAAAAAAACAAGTTTTTCAGATTCCAAATAGTCTTCCTCAAATTGTGCGACTATGACATGAGAGATTGCAAGGAAAACAATGCACCACTTCTAAAGTCACATGATGAAAAAAGTTTGAATCTTCAGTCTGTTTGACAAAGAAAATAGTACAATTTTAAAAACTGTACATTTCAAATAAAGTTAATGCCCTAACATTGTCAATGTCTTTGCCAGAGCAGTTTATGCATGTTCCACAATTTGATGTTAAATTTAACAATTTGACAAAAAGCTCACTAAACAATAAAGGCATATTTACCAGGAACACATCTGTACAGTAGGCATTCAACTTCATCATATTTGTCTAATAACATTATACAGTTTACAAATTACATAAAACTTATCTTCCTCTACAGTCTGGAAATAAACAAAACTGCAATTAAAAATTAAAATTTCTCAGTGAAATAGGTACGTGATCAGTTTTCTAAATGAGCACAAAGCAAAAGAAGCAAAGATCTGAGTTTTATGCTATCATATTTCCAAAACAATGCTGAACCTAACTTCTTTGTCTCGCCCACACATGGGCTACTCCACCACCGCAAGTTCTACAGCACCAGACATTCTAATCAGACTGGGTCATGTTTTATTGTAAAGATCCAAGACAAACATACAAGCAACCAGATCAGCCAAGGATAGAGTTTCTAATCACTATAAATTATTCAACCTAGAAAAATCTGCCCTCCCTAAATGTTTATTGATGGAGTCCAGACAGTGTCAGACTGGTGACATGGATATGGACGGTGCCATCAAAGTTCGGAAGTAGTCACAGGGTGAAGCAGGGGTTGGTCGGGGTCGGAATGTCAATACCTAATGCATCCAACAAACACCAACCATGGAGATAATCGATTGACTTTGAAGATGTGGAGGAGCATAGAAATAAAATAGAAATGAAAAAAAAAAAGATAAAACAATAGTGAAGGGATTAACAGACATACAGGAAAATCAAACAAACCACAGATTCTCACAGAGTTTGGTTTATTAAAGTTGAATGTACTGTATAGAATGAATCTAAAAATGTTTTTAGCCCGATCAAATATTTTATTGCAACCAAAAAAACAAATAGCAGTGTCAAGAAATTATTTTTTTTATTTCAATAGCTATATGAATTCCCATATTCATGAATCCTAACAAATATTTTAAGCAAAACTATATTTAAAGTACAAACATTTGTGCATGAAAAACCACCATGTTGAAAGTAATGACAATGTTTGGGTTTTGCCATGTTCCACTGGTTTTAATAAAAGGTTTTACTGTGGAAAATGACTTTTTATTATTATTTACATGAACAAGAAAACAAAAGGTTTATTAAGTATGGAACAAACATGGGATTTATTTTAAATAGTAAATGATTTGGATGTTTTTGAAAAAAATCTAGGTTATTAAACAACTATAATACTGTCCAATTAAATAATAATAATAATAGAATAGTTATTTATGAATGTTTAACATTGACTTTATGCTTTATATAAGACCTGTCTTAGATAAACCTAAAATAATAACATATGCATAAATATTACTGTAAATGTAATAAGATTTGTTTAAATTGTAACTTTTTGCAACTTTTATTTTGCATTTTAAAATGTCAAAATTATATCAAATAACCTTTATTTGTATGTTTTTATAAAATTACAAAAGAATCATACTATTGAAAATTTGCTATGTTTTAGTGCAAAAATCTCACAAACTGGGCCTTTTTTTCAAATGGAAGTCATAGTTTATAGAATCAGTACTCTTTAGAAAAAAAAATACAAAATTTCTCAAGGTGTCCTTCATTCTCTATTTCTGTTTTTCTCAGAATTCTTCAGTCTGAAGAGTTGCAGGTAAGCTCAGGCTTACAAGCAGAACTTTCACATAGTGGGAAAAACAAGTTGAACGATGACAATCAAAACTAGTTGTTCACATGCAAAACAGGACCAGTAGCCAAAAGACTGATTGTTAGCGCTTTGATTGCCGCTTCTTGATCTCAGAGTGCCGAGTCATACTCGCAATAACAGCATTGTAAGAGGGGAACAACTGAACACGGATGCCTCCACCACTGTTTATTCTTCTGTCAAACCAATGTTCCTTCCTATCCAGGATCTTCATCCCTGAAAAAGTGACTGCTGGCCTGGAGATGAGTGTAAACCTCAGAATCATGTCCCGGTGATTTTTCGCTCTTCTGTGCTGGGCCATCCTTTTGGCCAGTGACTGATTTATTTGCTCTATGTATAACTGGTCACGATTCTCCTGGCACTTAACACCATACACAGCATTACTCTGTGCTGGACTACCGGATCTTATGTGTGAACCAGTCTTTGTTGTAATGTGTTTTGCCTTTTGAAAGCCACTGGGACATCATGTTTAGAAAATAAATCTCTCGTTTCTCTGAATATCCCACAACATACAGAATGACCACTGCTCTGGCTCAGGGTTTGGGGTTCTCCTTTTCATACATCATACATTTTTATACTCAGAGGAATCACAGCTGGCCAAAACACTGACCCAGCACAGAAGACAAACATCATCAGGCCATGAATCAGCAGTTTACACTCATCTGCAGACCAGCCATCACTCTTTCAGGATGAAGATTTTCTTGTCCTTGATCATTGGTTTGAAAGAGGAGTAAAGGACATCATTTTTGTGAAGAGAAACCACCTGTCGTTAAACGGGGATGAGGCCTCTGGGTCCAACTGTCGGCTTCTTACAAAAGGGAGTGCTTATAAGGCTGAAATTAGCTGTAACTCCTCAGACTGAGGAAGTCTCTTGGAGAAGAGACGAAACGTTTAAACATAGAAGAACCCATTCAGAAGACCTCTTCAACTTTTTTTGAACTGCAACATGTTTGGTTATTTATTTCAACCATGGCGTAACATATGCAGGGAGTAACATGTTCCAACAGAACGCCAAAGTTTTAATCAAACACATCTGGTTTCTCCAAACTTGCATCCCAGGTTTTGTTTCCACACCTTTCACAGAATAATGCTTCTATTGAGAGTTGCAATCACAAGTCCATTGTAGAAAGCACACTCAGTGAACTCAGAATAACTTCAAAAAACTTAAAAAGCTAAGCAAACTTACTTTATTCTGCTTTTAGACTATCATAACACTAAATAAATGTCACTACAGTTGTTATTTAACTTATTAACTGTGTTCTTCATTTAACCTTTTAAACTCTAATGTACACGTGTGCAATACCATTATCTTTTAAATGTTTAACATCAGGTAGGGGCATTTTAAAGCGTGACATTGCTGTGGGATGCTTTGTCCTTTATAGCAATCAGACTTGGCATCACTCTCCCCATATGAGGCCCAGGTCGATCATTCAGTCATCGCAGTGGAGTCAGCCTCCATTCCCACAAGAGCACTCTGACCCTCTCATCTAAATATTGCATGAATTACATGTGCTGAATTTCTTGTACTGAATTAAGCATCACTAATAGACCGATTTTGCTCTTCTGCACAGGGACAAGCTTAGTTTAGCTTTTAGACAACGATAGTCTTAGCTGAATGTGTGTAAAAATTAGTCCAGAGTAATAAAGAAGAGAGACAAATTTACAGAGGGGATTTTTGTCTGTATGTTTTATGACACTGTTACTCTATTTTAAATACAGAAATTCAGCACCAAATTAAATTAATACTAGATCATTTCTACTATAACATCACCTTAACATGAAGGCAGCTTCCACTAAGAGTCATTTATATACATTAATTTAAAAGCCAAATATTAACATTTGTTCGTTCTTGTGGAAAGCATGCAGATACAACAACATCAATATGATCAAAACGTAGAGTATTTGTTTTAGTGCCCAAAAGGAAACTTAGCATTATGAAATTTTATTATCTAGATCTATATGTAATTGTGCATTACTTCTCATTATGGCTCCAGCATTGATAATCCTGTTAAAACAATCAGTCAGACAGACCATAATGGACCTGTCTCAAGAAAGACAAAGCAAAGAGAAGATTATTATCACACTTTTAAATAGCAATTTGATCAAATGGGAAAACGTCATAAATAATTGATTACCACAGATTTTACAAGCAAATTTGTCCAAGTTATTTAGTATTTATGTTGTAGGAGATTTGAATGATTCTCTAAATCTACTTTAACCTGTTAAACTGAAGGGATTTTCATGGTAGTTTGTATATACTCCACAAAAATAAGAGCTGTGGCTACATTTAACTGTGTTGTAGCATGTAAATGTATTTGATGGTCCTCAATAAACCCTTACACCCATTTTCAGATTCTGAAATAACAAAATTTCTATTGTTAGCTAGAACTTTTAACATTGCTTTTAAACTGTTTTAGAAAACAAAACTGACTCACAAGATCAACACAGAGCCCGTATGGTGACTTTGAATAAAATATATATATATATATAAAATATCTCGTGGCCACGCACTGTTAGGAGATAATTATTGCAGTCAATCCCACGCAGACACTGCTGTGTCTGTTCAGTCGCTCGTGGTCGGGCATGAAGTCATTCTTAGCATTATGTGTTGCAGCTGTAAGACACAGGTGACGACAGGTGCTGTATTTGTCCAAAAAGCTTTATTTCATTTGAAGCTCAGCTCTCAAAACACGCTCCTCTCACTTTGTGCCTTTGGTGCAAAAGGAGTCTGAGTTCAAGAACACAGTAAAAAAAAAAAAATACAGTTTACCGACATTCGCCAATGAAGTGTTTATTGTAATCTCATTTAAAAAAATTAAAAGACAAACTGTTTAGATTAAATATACACCAAATAAAAAAGTTAAACACACAAACAACATATAATTTGTTTATAATTTAACAATGTGAGGATCTCTCACGAAGAGGCTGTTGTGTCTTGGCCCTGCATTATTATTTTGTGTCCATGGGAAGAACAAACAAACTCCAGGAAGACTCAAGCGAACCAAAACTTGAACAAGAGGCTGTGTTGCAACCCACCACCATGCTAGCACAAATAGCACTCTATCAGCTGTTGCTTTGCTCATCTGCTCACACAAACACAAAAAAATATTGACTGCAAGAAGGTTGAAAGAGAATCTTACACTAAGAGTAAATTATCCAAACATTCATATACCACATTTTTTCAAATATAACGTTTTTTGCATGTAAATGCATTATTGCAATCTGGTCCGACCTCAGACTGAAATGAGGTTGGACTGAATCTGCTGGATTCAGTATTATGTCGTTCCCTCTCTGTAAGACAGGCCTAAGATGAGAGACATAACTGAATCAAGAGAGGAAACATCCAACAGAAAAAGTAAACTTTTTGTTATTTTCCCCTTTGTTTGCCTGAGGAGGGATGTTAGTAGAAAAGAGAGGAAAACTCAGGCAATGCTTGTGCTCCTTCATCCTGCTTATTACAGCGCCGCCCTGGTTCTCTGTCCTCAAGCCTTTCTGCGCCTCACTATTTTAACTACACCTGTCATTTGCGCTCCAGTCATTTTTACCTCAATGCTTGGCTTTCTATCCCTGCTTACAGGGACTGTTAACTGGGCCTGTCTGTCATGCTGGCTGGGGCTGAGGGCAGATTTAGGCTCGGGTGAACGGTACGAGCGGGGCGAGTGAGGGTGGGAGTGATTATGGAGTGGAGGGTTGTAATGAGCTTGCAGTATTGCGAGGCTATAGGAACACTGCATGGTTCTTCCCTCCACTGAGAAGGCATCCATCTTAACAGCAGCAGTGATGAACAAAAAAAGCGAAAAGGAAATAAGAAACAATACAGCAGCACAAACAGATTTGGTAAATTCCACGTTTTTCTTTGGGTCCTCCTTGTTTAAATTTGTTTTGTCAGTATCCCGTTCTGATTTGCTTTATCCTACAGATTTATTCCCCTAACCCCCCATCAGATTTGCTGTTGTCTATTATGAAAAAAGGCCATTTTTAAAAAACAATTACTTTTTATCATCTGCATGGTTAAACCTGACCATTCGAAACTGATTTATCATGTTTTATGTCATATGAAAGAGCTCTTGTGCAGCTATCAAACAGCTCTACAATTACCAAAACTAAAAAGATTTATAACAAGTTTGAAACATCTGCAACTATTTTGAGGGATTAATCAGACTTTTTTTTTTATGTGTTCAGACTTCAAGAAACAAGACTGCAAATCTCAATAATTAGCTCAAGGAAATTGAGAAACCTCTTAAAGAACATTTTGAAGACTCCTCGTGAATGTATTTTACTAACTCCTCTCCAACTGTTGCAGCTCATAGACACATTGGTTTCAGGGCTAAAGGCGTAAGTGCAAGAGTTAAGGTGGCGTGGTAACATGAAATGGGATTCAGCCTAAAGCGCTAAAGAAATCATAACTTAATAGATCTAAACAACAAGAAATAAAGATCCTGGTTACGTACTGAATTTTTACTAATACATACTTATTGTCTTATCTGTTACCACATTATTTAAACATCAGTGTTGCCAATACAAGTGAAACCCATCAAGTGTCACATAAACAAATATGCATATTGAATAAAGAAAAGTTGAAATACACTGCCACCTATTCTACAAAACACAACATTATAAAGAAAAGAAATTTATAAAAGGAGTGAGAGAGCAATTCATTAGCTATGAACCTTCCCCCAACACTTAAGAGTGAATAAACAGAAAGCCAAGTGGCAATACAATCGTTTCTTTACTGCCAGCCACCTCGCTGGTGTTGCTTTATTATTTCATTAAGTGTAAATCCTGTCAGTGCCATTCTACCCCAAACCCAGACCAGTCCCGTCACTCCACCCGCAGCAGGTTAAATTATAATTTAATTACCAAGACTTAGCTGCATAAGCTGCTTGGGAGCACTGGCCTCCCAGAATAATTTCAAAAGATGGTGTCTGCCCTCATCTTTGTGTGCTTGATCCACCAGACCTCAGCCCCCTGGAGGCCTCCTTCAATATCCCATCTAATTATCTACCTCAAATCAGGCATCTATTAAAGAGAAATATCAGTAATTAAGTCGGAAGGGAGGAAAAAAAACCTTATTGTTCAAGAGTTTTTTATAGGACATTTTCATCCCAGAGAGCTTGGTTAGACTGTGTGCCCTAAGGAGATGTTTCTTTAACCTATTTCTCGTGCAGACGTCACTGTATCAGCAGTGCAGCAGTGTCGCTCCACTGTATCAGTAACCACACTTTAACATCCTTTACCACTGGAGCTTATTCCTCGCTGAGCTGTGCCCCCATGTGACAGCACAGGAAATTGTAATCAAACAGATCTGCCGTGCGCACATTTGGCCAGAGAGGCTTCACGTTTTTGTGCGATTTTTTTTCCAAATTCATAAACATCACAAACTAACACTAACCGCATCTAGGGCTTACAAAATGTTCAAAATATATTTTGGTAGGTCGAGGAAATGCTTTGTGAAATAATTAGAGTCTGTCTGGCATGTAGCAGCCTTAATTAATAATTTTAACTGCAACTAAAGCTGTTAAAGTAACTATAAAAGAACTACAGCATCATTAGGCAAGATATCTTCAGTTGGTTTGTAATTAGTACTGAACAGCTGGAGTTATCACTTTAACAGGAGTAAAAATTAGCTGTTTTCACATCCTACTATCAAAGAGAAGCATGGCTTCAATGTGTATCTTAATAAAATGCATGGAAACAAAGAATATGTTGCCTGAATTTGCAATTGCGACGTATGTCAAACTCAAAGACGCGGTAAGAACAAAAGTGTAAATCAGTTTTGACAGTCATTGAGAGGGACAATGACAACTGTGTTTTATTGTGCAGCAAACATAGAAGAAATATCTTTTCATATGAACTTCCTTTGTCTGCATTTATTTGAATGTAAATACGAGTCAGCTAGTACCGGTTTATTATTCTCTGTCAGACGATCTCTCACCAAGAATGAATCATTTATGAGAGAATTATGTTTCAAAGAGAAATAAAATCATAAACTCCTTTTGTACAGGTTGTAAAAAAAGCAACACTGATTTTTTTGTGTGTCTCTCCCAAAATAATAGTGTAATTTTCTTTGTACTAATTTGGCACAGTCAAATTGGTAATTTTGTCCAAAAGAAGGTATTAAATGACTCTACAGGAAAATGTAATTTGACGAAATCAGAAATCTGATACAGTTTCTAATACCGTTGAAAACCAGAAACTCCTCATTTGTTGTTCATACTTTCATAACATAGCTAAATTTTAACTTAACTCAACCATGTCATATAATAAAACTCTGTTAAAACCCCTCCCCGCCTAAAACCGACCCAAGTAACATTTTTTTTTTTACTCATGAGACAAAGATAAGTAAATACAGAGAGGATAATGAATAGACTAAAAATGAGTGCTACCGTTCTGCACTGTACAATCTTCGGGACAATTGCAGCATTTTGGATAAAATTGCTTGCAACCCCATCACCACTATTACACTTCATGCCCATCACACACGGATGTACACACCTCTAACACGCACACTTACTCTCTCAGCTCATCTCACCCCCTCTCTTTCTATAATCCTCTGGTAAAACCCTTTCTTTCCATGCGGACCCCCCAGCCAGAGGGACCCTGCCAAGGCAAATTAGGGACGGGTGGGGGCTTTTGTTTTGCACCACTCTCTGAAAAGAAAAAAAAAAATCCAAATTATTTCTTGAGCTGGAGCAATTTGACATGCTGTGATAACTGCTCTGTCAAAAACTTCTTTGACATCTCTAAAAGAGAAGATTTTCTACATTAAAGCCAGGAGTATATAGAAACAGTTTTTGGAGGGAGGCTGGTACTCATTAGGCTGTTTAATTATGCTCTAGTTGCATTCGACTTTGTTTATTTCTGATCTCAGAATGGAGGACTATAAGAAGTTGTTTGAGCTTACATACAGCTTTCTTGACTTTGGTGTTTCATTTCAAAACAAGCTGCTTGTTACTTGTTCCCTTCCCTTCAGACTTTGTCCTTATTTTGTGCCTCAAAGAACATTTTCTCCTCTTCTTTCCTCCTGCTAAATCTATCAGTTTACGTTGTATTGTCCTCCAAGCCAATAAGTCTGGTTGTTATCTTGCCGTTATCGGCCCTTTGTTTAGACAACCCACTTGTGTTCGTAGGCAGGTGATGTTTGACCGCAGCTCACATTCTACGTCTCCCTCTGAATTCCAGCAGTTACATTTGGACCCAGAGTTGGCCTTTATTGTACATACAATCACAAAAGTAAAAGACATAAACAATCGGATGGAGTTCGGAAAGAAAATGGCCTTTTTTCCAACAGACTTGTTGAGTAAGATTATCAGTGCTTTACGAGCAAATTAAAAACCATCTCTGTTTTTTTTTATTTCTCACAACACACAAATGGGGCGAGGTCAGGCCACATTCAGTGATTGGTGGAGGATCCCAAAAGCAAAAAGCAATGACTCAGTGAAATCAGCAAGATTTTGTTAATAAAACTAAGTCAATCAAAACTACTGACAGAGCAGCGCAATACAAAAATGGAAACACACAATCTGACAAGCAGAGAAAAAACAAAGTGTATGAAAGCAAAGAGGACTAACCTTAGGTGTGTTACCACCACCTACCTGACTGGATTATAGGCATAAGTGAAAATGTAACCTCTATTAACATTTTGACACTCTTCTCATTTGCTCTTTTTGAACTAAACTTGGTTACAAAATCTAAAAGAGGAAATTAGAAGAAATAAAACACAAAGTATGCTCTACACATTTCTGACCAAACAGGTGAATAAATGAATGAATCCTTAACCAAAAGGAAAAAGTACTTTTACATTCTTCAAACACTCTTTTCACCGGAAACATCAATTCTATTTTGAAGAACAAAAAAAACTGTCAAAAGAAACATGACAACAAGTGAAACAAGTAAAGTAGTTGTTTAACAAAACGTTTGTTGTGTGGAGTCCATCTGACTAGTTAGTTCTAATCAGCAGAAGAGTAGTAGAATAATGATCTTAGTTTTGAATCAAACTAAAAGCTTTTGTCCAGATCAAGTCAGCATTAAGTATCGTTACACTTTGTCACTTTTTCATGAGACAACTTTTTACGCTGTTGCTATCGTCTTGAGTTTTGTGTATTATTGGGCACTGGCTACATGTCTGGGGTATACCCACCCCTTGTCTGTTGATTAGATGGGCACCTTGTGACCTTAAAGAGGACAAAATACAGAGAAAAAATGAGTTGAACATGTCTAAAACATTGTCACTTTTTTTTCTTACTTGTAAATTCTGATCACACTCGGAACTTTTAACATTTCAACATATTTTTGTATCACATATCCTATGTTTGGAAAAAACAGTAGACAAGAAACAACGCCAAATACGCAAACGTCCCAGTGTGATTGCATATATTACGAAAAGTAAAAGAAAAAAAATTCTAGTGTAATCCCACTTTTCATTGCAAAGGTATGCGAGCACTAACAGCAGATATTGTTTTTTTCTTGTGTGCCACTTCACACAAGGAAGTCCGTATCTGAACGAGATTAAATCCTTCAAAGGAAGAAAACTCCAAAAGTTATTTGTTATTTGGTTTTCTCAATAACCTCCTCAGCATCACTTGTGTTTCTGAAAAACGCCTAATGCTTAAATCAAATTGTGCCACTCAATACGTCTTTCCCACCTTTTAAAATCAATGCATTTTTACGTTCCTCATTGCAGTCTGCCAATTTCAATGATGGTGGAATATCAATAATGGCTGCTACATTTGTATCTGTATCATTTTTAGCAGTTGGATCTATTTCTCTTCTGCCCTCTCCTCCCTCTTTACCCGCCAGCAGCTACACAGCTCATGTTCAGCCAGGCGCGCACAGGATATTAGCTTCTCTACCAGCAAATTTGCTTTTCACATCTATTTCTTTTTCCTTCTAACCAGTTCTTAGATGCCTCGTTATTGAGCTTAGTGTCCACAAATGCCATTGATCCAAGCCACAACGGCGATCCATAGTCTGGCACTTTAACACTCTCTTAGCGTGTTAGTAATACAAATCCTGCTCCACCAGCAGGCCCATTGATTTTATAGATTTTCCCAAAAGTTGTGATAATGATATATCATTGTTAAATTTGGTAGAACAAACTGCTTTGCCAATCTATTGATTGTAGAAAGGAATTCATTCCGAGGGGACCTACAAATTCAGAATCATATCCCAAGATATCTCAGCCTGCAGCACATGCACCAACTTTCAAGCACACAGGATTTTAATGTTGGCATTTCACAGAAAGTTAAAAATTCAACATACGCTCATCAAATTTGATTAGGTTTGTCTGTTACTTCAAAATTGTCCAAGAAGCTGCATTTTTGTAGATCATTAAGTTGTCTAGAATTCTCTATTTTTGTTTGAATATGGACACCATATTGCATTTGTTTTGACAGATAATTTCCCGAAACATTCATTTGCACACCTAAATTACCTACTTCAGTATTTTTTTTTT
>JAVKLF010000038.1:6622582-6632879 GCA_034783495.1 Millerichthys robustus
CATCTCAACATTGTTAAGTAGGTTTGCATGATTTTGTACTCCTCGTCTCCTACAAAAAGACTAACAATGCAAAAACAAATATTGCTCACTCATGAATTAACTGTATTTTGCTTCCATGAGTCTTATCTGGGTATTTCATGCAATGTTATGAAGTATATTAAAACTTGGGCTGTGTATTTTGAAGCACAAACAAGGAACGCACACAAATCTGTGTTCCCCATCCCAACCCCATCCCCCCTCCTCTAAACATCTTGTGCAAATATGAGCAAAGTCAATTTCAGCTGAGGTCGTGCATGGTGATGCTCTCTGTGATAGTGTAGTGGTCACGGTCTGTGTGTGTGTGTGTGTGCTGTGGATGTGAGCGAATCCAGCCAGGGGAGTGAGATCAGGGGTGGAGTTGGGATGGGGTGGGGGGGGCTGCTGGATGGACCGAGGGTTTCTTTGAAGTCTGGATTCCAATTAAACCCCTGACTGAGTTCTAAGCGCACAAGAAAAATGACTGAGGTACATGACACGGCCAGGTCCCCTCGTTCAGCCAAGCCTTTCCATTTTAGCCTCTTTGTCTCCCTGCAGCTCCTAATATTTATGATCACCCCTCCTGATATAACCCCCGCGTAGGGCCTGCCACCACCTGCCAACCAATGGTAGAAAAAAAAAAGAAAGGAAAAATGAACAGGACCTAAAAACAAGAGTGACAGAGGGAAGATCCACAATCAGAGCTTGAGGTTTCAGTACTTACTGCTATAAGATGAATATCTGAGGAGAGCCCTAAGATTAATATTTGAAAAGTCAAAAGGGAAAAGGCATATCTATAAGTAAAAAGACAAGAACAAAAACCACAGAAATATATTTAAAAAAAAACAATAGGAACAAAGCTGTAGATGAAGAAAATATAGAATAGAAGATTCTCAAAAGTAACATTACTTTGTTGGACAGGGTATTAAAAATCTAGGCTGAGATTTCAAATCTCTTTTTTCAATTTTCTCAATTCATATTTACAAAACTAAAAATGTGGTGTAGCATTAAAAATATGCAAAAATCCAACAGTTGTTTCTAATAGTTGTAAACCAGTTGATTGGAAGTTGCGTTGCATGGCAGTAATGTATGTAAAATCGCATTAGGTTACCCTTCTAGAGGAAATATGTCAATAAAGTCCTTTTCTTTGAAAAGGATTTTCTAAAACCACATGCAACTATAGTTTTTAATGAAACGTATTCATTTTTAGTGATTCCCCAAATTTCCTGATGTCACCAGTTGGATCTTAACATTGAAAAGAGAAGGGAGAGCACTCGTGCAATTCCAATTTACCTTCGAAAGCTCCACAATACATCTTTACAAAACCCAGAATCAGGCAGCTGTTCCTCACAGTTTTGTTTTCTCTTGAAAAAGTAGTGGTAAAACAGTGAAGGTGCACCCTAGCTGGGGGACATGTTTTTGTTGAAAGTGAACGGAGAGAAATGTTGGATTTCAGAGGTATCACTCCTGCAAGGCAACCGCAGGCAATTCATACAGTCTACCTGGCACTATGTCTACAACACACTGCAGTTTTTCTGTTTTTATTTCTGCACCTTTCATACATGAATTCCATTCACTTGCACACACTGAACAACACACAGTAGGTAACGATACATACTCCATAATTCATATTGCATTGAATTTCATTTCCTTTGCTGTTAAAAAAAAGAAAGAAACGCCGCACACACCTTCACCTCACACCACACAGACAATATGCTACAAAGCGTAAAAATACAAGCGTGTGTTGCTTCTTTCCAAACTGAGTAGTCAAACACGTAACAACTCAAATACACAAACTAAACACACAAACATGCTCCGAAATAAAATATTGAAAAGTGTCTCAGACACCTGGTCAAATGCTCATGTGATTCCCCAAGGAGCCACCCTGCATAAACTGCTTCCTACAGGAGAAAATGGAGGCAGCAGATTTGAGCAGAAAGATGAGGTTTGTGTGATGTTGACTCCTAGCAGAGATGGAGTCGGCGATGGGATGAAGGGAGAAAGGGTTAAAACCAGGAGCCGGCAACCTTTCATCACAATGGAGGTAGACAGGGAGCTGAGAGGCACAGAATGGTAAATACTTCAAGATGATGGGTGACATACACAAAAGCTTTACTCTCATTCCCACTTTTTAAGCTGCAAAATTTGAGGCAGGTAATTCATAACGGCGGCGCTAGCGCACTCACACAGAGCTGAGGGGTAGACCCTTAAAACTCAACCCAAAAAATGTACGAATATCTTCTCGTTCTTCTAAAACTCAACAATCTAACAATCTAAATAAAACAGTGAAAAGTCATTTACAGACTTAAACTATTCAAGGACATTTGTTAATAAAACTCAAATTCAAACTGCTTATGATTTATTCTTCTATTTATAATAGGTACAAAAAAAATGACTTTAATTGATGAAGACTTTTTGATTTTATTGTATTTTTAAATTCCGTTTGTTTTGGTTGTTTGAACCTTTTGAAGGAATTTTTGTAGTTTGTATAAATGAGTCACCTTCCTGTCTCCGAGCCGAGACCTCCTCCCATCAGGAACGAGGCGCTTGGCCTTAGCTCCATGTCAGAGAGCAGTCTGTCAGAGCGCCTGTGAAAGCCAGATAACCCTTTGATGGAGAGTACCGGTGCTTACTGTTGTCTGTATACCCTCCACCTTCTCCACCAACACATATGAAGATTTATTGAAGGCGAGAGCTGAGCAGCGGGGGCCTGCGCTAACATGGCAGGCCACAGTGGCAACAGGAAAGGAGGCAGGAAGAACAGAAGCAGGAGGCAGACACACCGGGGGGTGATGGGAGCTGCTCTGACCTGCCGATAGAGGACAATGCTCTGGTATCACTGCAATGCTCAGCTGACTGGTGTGGAGGACAAACAATCAAAGGACCACTCTTCCTCCTCTCAAAAAAAACCCCATCAACCTCAAAGCAGAAAAAGATCTCTCTTGAAGACAATAAAAACTTTGACTGCTGCTAAGTGAGGAAGTGTTTATTGAACCACAGGGTTTACACTAAAGGCTGAAAGTCTTGCAATTGGAATACAAACTTTGCACAATTTTGTAAAACGGACATAAAATTTATTAGAGATTGTTTTAAGCCGGCACTTGTAATTATGAAAATGAGAAAAGTAAAAAAAAAATACATTGCTGCAGGATGGTGGTGCAAAATTAAATGCAGGTAACATGAGGAAAGCATTTGTGTGGGAAATTATATATGCACAGAGATTTTCTTTATAAGATTTTTAAATAGAACCTTAAAAACTGGATATAAATAAAGGCATTTTTCAATTCCAATTAAACATTTTCATAAGCCATACAGTAAATATGTAAAATATGCATTCTGTTACTAATCTTAATTATTTCAACATGTGTTTTACTGCATGTTGTCTCATGCATTCTCCTCCATCACCAACATATATTCAGCAGCTTCTGGCTTTGAAGTACACATATATGGCAAATTGTTACAAAGACAGAGAGAAGCAAAGAGGGATGAGACGAGAGAGAACGAGGCAGAAAAAGCACACCAGCAACACAGTGCCCTCTTCTGCTTGCAAGTTGCACAATGCAAGCAGTTTTTTCTTCTTTTGATTAAAAAAAAAAGTACAGATGCACTTGACAAAGGACACGATTTCTCTAAGCAAGAAGCTATAAAGGTGGTGGGGGGTTTTTTCTCCTTTTTTTAGGTGTGTGAGAAGTTTTGTTCGGACTGGTTTTGTTAAAACCTTAAAGCAAGTTTTTGCAGCATTCTGAAAACACGGCAAAAGAAAATCTTTATCTGCACCTGAAATCAACAACAATAAAAAAGAAAGGTCCCACCAAAAATCCTTGTTTGGAAACACTGAACAACTAAACGGCAAGTTTTCTAATAGTGAACCTTTATTGCCTGAGCAACAATTGTAAACGATTGTTTTTGGAGCTCTTGCAGATACTGTTGACAGTGTGTTTATATGAGGTTCTCTCTAAATTGTTTACAAGAAACCGATGGTGACCCGACTCTGAGGCAGCAAAACGATGACCCAATTTCCACCCCCATATTTGATCACCTGGTTTTATCAAAAACAGATCCAAAGAGAGCCGTTCACCATTTGAATCTAATGAAAGCTGTGCGGGTGACAAGGGGCTTTTGATTTATACACCGTTATTAAATTTGACAAGAGAGGCAGCCAGGTAAGCAGGCAACAGGACGGGTTGGGGAGAAAAGAAAGAGCAAGATCCAGAACTGGGGCCCTTCGGCAGGCTCAACTAGACACTAGGCTGAATCCTCACCCCTCCCACACTCTTTCTTTAGCCCCCCCCCCCCACACCTCCTTCCACCTGCTCCTCTCCCTGAGGAGAGCAGGAGTGGAGAGGAACCAAGGACACGTGCTGCGTGGCACCCCTCTCTCACATCCCTATTCCTCCTCTGATACCTCTTCCATTATTCATATTAAAATACAGACTGGTGTAAAGATGAATAATAAATACAGTCAACACAAAACAAAAGCCGGCAGACCAGTACTGTCAAGGTGGTCACTTGATGGGGAGGGAGATTTATGGTGCTGTACATTGTAATAATGGAGTTTTTTGCTGTTTTTTTTTTTTAGATAAAATGACTTAAACAAATTAAAGTTTCAGCCTTTCTTTTGCTGTCTTTCAAGTTCATTTTATTTTTATAAAATTATACAGAAAGTAGATAAACCTACCCCTCAGCATGTCTTGAGGAAGAAATGTGATCCCTGAGTGTTTTCGTCTTTGAAACTTCAAAGCCACAGTAGCTGTCTAAAATCCATCAACACCTTTACTGTAAAAGATCCTCACACTTACAGTTCTGGACTATGCAGCTAACACAAAACATCTACTCAAGCTGTGGTACCGGACAGAGCTTCAGAGCACAAAAACAACAGGTTTTCTCACAGTTTGGGAATTGTTGCTCTACAGAAAAAAGTGATCTTGTTGAAAGGACATAAAATATTAACATTTTTCAGGAATTTAGTAGAAAACAGACACAATAGCTAAACATCTTGTCAAAAAAAGTGTGATACAGGATTATCCTTTAAAAATCTGGTACCAAAACCATAAGCATGGAGGATGAAAAGCAGCTTCTTTCAGGATGATTATCTTAAAATCTGTTTTCTAAAATGCTGTCATTTCTTTGAGATGGCACACATCAAACTGTCCCTGATGTTTGCTCAGTGATTAACATTGTGAAAATCTCTCATGCGGTGTGTTTCACAATTATTACGAGTCCAACACGCCGACTGTCGGTCTGAATATCTAATATAAAAACAAAATGGGTGAGGATTGCATTTTGTTTTCAATGTTTTGCTCAAGCAGAGCAATGCTGTCATGCCTGCTTTTTTCAGGATGTCAGACAAAAAAAAGAGAGAGAGAGAAGAGATGGAGTGGGAGGGATCCTGGAAGATGGGTGTGTGTGTGGGGGGGGGGGGTGGAGGAGCTGCTGACATGCACTTGTCTCCAATCTCTTCGAATCCATTGCACAATTCATCTGCTTTGTCTCTTCTGCCACGGCTGAGGACAATCAGACCAGACGCCCATTAGATTCCTCATACTGCCAATCCCCCCACCCACCCACCCACCCCCCACCCCACACGCCCCCGCTCTATGTGTCCGCACCCTCACCGCTCACCCACCCCCAACACCTCCTTTTTTATATGTGACATGCTGACTGAAGGAGAGGCAAGGCAATTCATGAGCCTCCCCAAACGAGGAAATGTCAGAAAGAGACCCACATCAAAACCATGTTGTCATGGAGATGCAGGAGAGTCCAGAAATTACAGACTTACACACAGGCACTCAGATACAGTATACGCTGTCAAGCTTTTATGCACACGCCGATAAATACGTTTGCTTTGTGCACTTTTGTTGGCATATAATGTACACAGAGAAAAGGAAAACAAGGATAGAAAGGTTGTGCATTTACAGACTAAACTAATTTTTTAACTTTCTCAGGTAAATCCTTTTTGAGATATTTCTTTAACCAAATCAAAATAAATGTGTCAAGAATTGTTTTGTTTGGTAAAAGTCTCGAATAAATTACATTTTTAAATGGAATTTGTTGCAAAATATTTACTTAATTCTAGCATTAAAATTGTGTGTTAAAATTGCTGTAAAATAGAAAATGATATTTATATACAGATGTAAGAGCTACACACTAATATTTTTCTTTGTAAAATATGATACGTGGAGAAGCCTTTTCAAAGGCTAAAAAAACAATAACTCAAATTCTTTCCTTTCCCTTTCTTTCTGTACAGTCACTGACAGTGAAATCGACTCCAAGCACAGATCTGTAAAATGCTTCTGGGAAATTCTACAACTCGGTCACATGACCATTGTGTCCATCTGCTGTAGCTCTTTCTCAGCCAATCGTGTTATCAGACTGCGTTTTTGGAATGCTTGGCATTTCGATGATCTTTCCCCTCAAAAAAGGCAAAAAAAAGAGATTGGAGTCAAGAAACAAAAATGTGCTCCTTCACCCCACTTGTTTAGGAGGCTGCCAGCACTTAGCTTGAGCTTTTCTGCAGAATTAGATCGACAAGAGGACCTTCCATCCAAACAGCTATATTCCTACTATTAAACCTCACGTGGTTCCTCAGCTCGACATTTAAAAATGAGGAGATAGAGATATTTAGGGTAAATACGGCACAGTCCTGACTTTAAAACCCTTTCTTTGTCCTCTTCCTCTGGAGGAGCAGGAGGTTTAGGGATGAAGGTACTGCTCAAATCATTAAACGAAGATCGAGACATGAAGAGATAGCGACAACAGAGCAGCGGATAATAATAACAACAACACCCAGGGCCCCCCAAACTGCCCTCATCCATCTCTCCTTTCTTTTTTCACTTTTTTTCCCCTTATTCACAAAAGAACCTTTGCAATCCAAACACTGACATTCATGAATAGGGTGATACAAAAATGTCCTGGAGGGAGTTTAAACCAGTAACACCCACCAATGACTGAAAAAAATCCCTCCCACCAACTATAGGCAATTTCTTTCTTTCTTATTTGTACATGTTTAAGAATCATGAATGATTCTTGTTTTCATCTGATTACACCCAGACAGTCTGTCTCTACTGTCTCATAAAAAGACATAACAGCATCAAACCAGCACACAACCATGTGGTCTGTTTAATTTGCCAAATGCCCACTCCTCGTTTTGCTTCTAACGTTATTCTAAAGGATATTATTATTTTTAAGACGTAGTAAATAAATGGGCTGGCTTTTCAACTACAGTACAGCGTTCAATATTTCATCCTTGAAAAAACAGTGATTCTGAATGAGTTGAGAGGAAATGAACCTATAAGAGAGGCATGCAAGCCACCAAGGAGATCAGAGAGGTTTTCCTCCACGGATCATAAAGAGGAGAGGGTTATTGGAGTCTGTTTATCATTTATGTATATAATAAGCAAGCAAAACACGAGGCATGTAAGTGTATGTGTGTCTGTCTGCTCATGCCAGGTGATCAGAACCTGGAACCACAGCTGCTGGCTTCCCTCTCATACAAGCCACACTGCCCTCTGTTGGATCTTCAACAACAATGCCGCTTAGATTCAGCCAAATAGCATCAAGACCACTTTGACTTACCTTTTCTTTCCTTCATTTATCCATTTTACCTGCCACCAATGGTCCTGTTACTCTTACTGGTCCTTGTCATTTCTTGATGATTTACTCCTACAAATATTTTCCTTGCTATTATATTTGATTACGTGTGACTGACTGAATGGGCCCAAAGGTGGCTCCACGTGTCGTTTGTGTGGTCGCTGACCGAGTGGGGTCGAGCCTCACCACGTCCTATGAACTGCCTGTGAATGAGCATGTGTGAAAGCACTGCTACGGCTGGAGAACTCAGCTCAAACGGACCCCCACGCGTCGCCCAGACTGAAGTCATTACCAGCAAGTCTTTGATTTCCTCATGCAAAAACTTCAGGTTGAAGAGCGACGCGTTGCTCCCCCTGAGCACAGTTTCTGCTAACTGTGTTCATGTGGTTTGGCTGTCTGGCCACGCAGGGCTGTTTCAGGAAGACAGAGGGCAAAGTGTGAGCGCTGATGAATTTTGAATGTGTTGAAGATGATTTATTAGAGCACTTAAAAGGTCTGCAGGATGTCCTTCACACGCAGCTCTCCCGCTAATAGACCACGGTGTGAAATGACACTGTTCTCTCTAACTAGGATTCTGTTTACAAAGTCAGAGATTTGTCTTTCTAACTAAACAAAGCACGTTCATTCTTTTTGTATTTGTGTCAGTGAGGGGGGAATTGTTGTAGAACACTACCTTACTCTCTGAATATGAATTTACTAAGCTGTAGTAAAGACGTTAAAAAAAAGACTAAAGAGGCAACAGAAGGAAAATAAATTAGCTGCTGTTTACTGACCTGCTTTGTCCAAAAGCAAAGGTTCGACTGGCTATAGCTCGTTGCAGCTTTGTGTGAGTGGTCAATATGTCAGAAAGGATTTCATGAACATGTTTGCACTGAAACAAACCTCAACAAGTAAGGTTTGCATGCTAAAATTGTCATTGAGGACAATCAAAACACCTGTATTTTGTTGCAGACTATTTATTCTTTGTACAGTGCAAACCAAGTTGTGTTCAGCCATAAAGTTATCAAAATGAAATTTGTTCTTGAATTTAAGCTTCTCCTAGTAATGCAAAATAACTATTGTAGATTTCTAAATAACTAAAAGCCTTGTTTTTATTTATCCACCATGTTTTTAAAATCCCAAAACAATGTAAAAGTGAAAAGTGTGCAATTTATTTTTGATGAATACATATTTCATAGTGATTTAAATGTGTTTAAACTGAACAACCACTACCTGCTGATCTCTACCACCCATCATGGTATGCAGCGGTGCAGCTCTCTGCACACCTGAATCCTGCAGAGGGTTAAAGTCAGTGACAACGGATCTAGCAGCTTTAGTCTCCAGAACAGCCAGCTTACATAGATAAGTGGGCCAGGTTGGCTAAGCCTCGCCGAAGTATTCTATTACAGCGCCAATTACCCCTCAGTAAATATGGCAATGTAGAGGAAGACAATAGGAGGAAGTGGAATGTGTGCAGAGGTTCTAAAAAACATCTTAATTTTTACGTTACCCAAAATATAATTTCAACAAGATGTCTTAATGCAAAAGAATTAAAAACAGGCTACAAAAACCTTCTTCCTGGACTTGTGAATCCTATAACTTTGGATATAAAACAAGTGATCAGGCCCACAGCAGGCCCCTGGACGTCTGCTCTGTGGTACGGCCTGATCAGCCTCTTACATCAGACACTCTAATAGGGACAAATTGGTAATGTCTGTGTGGGCCCAAGCTGTGTGCTCAGAGCTGTGAATTGATAGTGATGCCTAATGATCCTCCGGGGTAGATCAATACCAATAATCCTCTTTCCCACCTATTCTCCTCATTGTAGAAAAAGAAAAAAAAAAACTTGCAGAAGAGCGAAGACGGGGCAAAGAGTTCAAGTCAAGGGCTCCAACTCCAATACATGAAATCTAATCTAACGTTCACGTAACACACAAACATGCCGTACAGTACACATTCAGAAGAGCTGTCACACGTCAAAACCAAAATCTCTTTCGTCTCCTTCGTCAGACTGCAACACCTTTTTAAACAGCACACAACTGAAACTTTGTGCTGAATATTTGTAGAGGCAAACAAATTCATAAGAGTGTCACCCTTCACTCACGTGCAACAAATAACCCACAAACTGAGAATCAAATCAAAGCTAGGTTATTCTCATGTACCAGGTGATCAATACTTATTTTTCCCTTTATGCATTTATTAGTGTGTTCAATTTCATTGGCCAGTAGGGCCTAGTTTATGTCAATTATTTGTAAAGTAGTGAAGCCACAGGCTCTGAAAACATGAATTGAGATGTGGTTTGCAACCAAAAAATCTGTTCAAAAACGCAATTACACAACACCACCAAGAGAAATACAGTATATGATGCCGCATTATTCATTTTCTTCTGCAATATTGGAAAAGCATTTGTTTATAAAATAAAAAACACATTCAATATTTTCCAGCGGGGGCTTAACAAACTAAACACTATCTCTTTTCTATCATGGTTAAATATGATTTAAAATGTAATTATTTTTTTCTCAGATCTTTAACTCTACTACTTTTTGGTTATTTTAATCATGGGCACTGACTTTAAAAAAATAAAACATAGTATTGAAAAAGCACTGTGACAAATATATTCTACTAAAACCAAAAAGGAGAACCAAGCTGTGAAGCTCAGGTTATGTCCAGCAGTACAGGGGTGGGGCGAAGCATGCAGTCCCAATGGACCGCT
>JAVKLF010000038.1:6764459-6777445 GCA_034783495.1 Millerichthys robustus
AAAAAGGTGAGCTTCATGTCTTCCCCCTCCCAAAAACAAGAATCCCCCCCACAGACACTGCTTTGTTTTCAGTCAGGACAGGTCTTAAAGGAGGAAAGGGGCTCCAGAATATGTTACAGTAGATGCTTTTATTTTATTTTTGACTGAAAAGGGAAAAGAAACATGGTGGTTTTTGCTCATCCAAGCCCTTTACACAACAACTTCAGCCCGACAAATAAACAAAAATCAAATATTCAGGTCACCCAAATGATGGATTTGCACTTTCTTTGCCCTTTAAAAAAAACAGTAACAAAGTTGTAAGCGCTTCCTGAACAACTCTGAATTGTACGTTTGTACTGACCCATAAAATGGGGCGTGACAAATTTTGCTTAAACTTTTCTTGCATTTGCAAAAAAAGGTTTTACGTCAAGAGTAGAAACGGCCTTATTTACACGTCTTCACATGCAGCTCAGAAGCTGAAAGTTGAAATCGCAGCCAAAAATCATGTCCTATGTGGATAAAAGACAGGTTGCACGTCACACTCTCTCAAACATGATTCATTTCTGATACACACACACACCTGAACACACACCTGAAGGGCCTTCCCCCTACATCGTCTTCCCTCTTAGTGTTCAAAGCACATATGTTGGTCTCACTTCCATTTGCACAATTTAAACAGCTTCTCTAAAAGAACTGACCTGATGTGATTAACAAACGTACACAGAGATTTAATAAGACAATACAAATCACACAGAAAACATTCAGTAATAGATGTATGAAGCTTCCTTTCTCGTCCCTCTAGCCTTTCGTTTTGCACAGCTCCCCCTTGTGAGCATCAACTTGTAACACACGCTTTCCCAGGTTTGTTTTGATAAAACAAGTCATTTAAAAAGAAAAATTGCCTTAATGATATTGTCACGATTTACAGCCTTGCATTGTTGAACGTAAAAGATTGAGCGCTCGTGTAAATTGAATTCCAAGTGTTTCAGTTTCACCGTCTGATTCGAATCTTCACGATTTATACTTTAGATTTGTGCCACCAAGGTCTACTGCTGCTTATTATGATGGACGAACTAAAACCCGATGACCTCAACCTGGCACCGTCCTTGCTTAGACGGAAGATGCTATGGGGCAGAAAAAAAAACAATCAAAGGGGCATCACTTTCCAGAACAATCTGTAGGTTGAAGAGAACATCAAGACTCTCTGTAAGGCCAATCTGGGACAAAAAAGCTGCTCTTTTCCAAGAGAGCTTGGAAATGTGAGGTTTGTAGAAGAAAGCAAAGTGCTGCTTGTGTGGCTGTGCAGCACCGTGCTCACGCCTCAGTAGTACAGTGCATCATTCAAACATTTCAGATAGAATAAACTCTGATTTCGACATCCACAAACATTGCGTTGACTCACTTCGTTAAAAGATTATGCATCCAATCACTAAGATTGAAGTAAGAAAAATAGTAAATCAAATTGCATCCTTTTAAGGTTATTTTTGTACATATATGCATAATACAGTTATACTTTTTAGCTAATCTTTTATGTGGATTTTATTTAATCTGGTCGTTTGTTTTACAACTATGTACAATGTACAGGCAGCAGGTCATATATCCCTTACAATTCATGAGTAATGACACAAGGAAGTCTTAGACTGATGCTAACTAAATCTATTTAGACAATATACACTGAATAATTGAAGGGTGACTTTGTTTTTTTAGAAAATGGTATCTAAAAAAGGATGAAAGATAGTATAATAGACAAAATCGTAAAAGCCCTCAATATGTACAGAGACAAAGCCAATACAGCATTTTTCAAAAACTTGGAAAAAGGTTCAACCTAAAGGTTTTTCCATATTCACATATCATAGCTCAAAAATATCCCAAAAGCTAGTAGTATCTCTGATTTGGTCACAGATAGTGAAGCACAATGACAAGAACGTTAAGAAATGAGATGTTAAAACTACTGTTAGTCTCTCATGCAGATGCTTCGTTTGACTGCAATGTGTGACTAAATAAAACGGTCATCTCACCGCCACTGAAACTTAGGAGAAAGATCAAATATTGAGGTATTAATCGTTACGATCCTCGAGGACGGTGCGGTCAAAACAGATTTGGAGAAGATGAGAGAAACAAGATCATATCCTCAGTCACAATCAGTTCCAGCACCTCCTCAAATAACCCTAATTTAAAATTCAAGAATCTGTTGATCAAAACATTTTGGGAAAGGTGGGAAATTAAGTGATATTTAAACTCTTACCATTAAAAACTGCAAACGTTGAAGCCAGATAATTAAAGTGACTTAGCTGCCATCATCTTTGAAATGTCTTTTTTTTTTTTTAGTTACCATCCAATTTTTGTATTTGATTTTTATTTGACAAACTGTAGAGAAAAGCTCTGAATGGTGCAATTATAATTTACACATTGTTACACTGAGCATCTGCATAAATCAGTGTTAGTGGCATACTGCTTAACTCATTACAAACAGAAGGGAAAATGAAACGAAGCGATAAACCAGTTCAAATCCGTCAAGACCCTTTCCCTCAGGTTGAGAGCACCATCACCGCACAGTCATACTTACAAAGCTCATACAGAACACAAAAGTTCAGGGGCTTTTATCTAGCCAAGTCAGAAAGGCACATCACTTTGATATCAGGCATAAATGAAGTCAAATTACTGCAGAAATAAAACAGACTTCCACAAAAATAGTGCCACTAAGATGAGCGTCGTCGTGAAAAAGGGAAATACGGGGGAAGAAAAGAATTCGGAGATAAAGGACAATAAGCATTCAGTGCATGGAACTACATTCATAACAAGCTTCATTTACATGTGTCTGCGTGGTGACCAAGTTAAAGCAGATTAAACAAATCTGAAAATTCATTTGCAGGCAAGACTGATGACACAGATGCAGGAAAAGTTTAAAACGCAGATTGACACGAAAGCAATTGGTTTTCAGGTAAGTTCAAGAGCTGTATTATGTTCATTCTGACGAATGAAACTGTATGTTAACAATTAGATGTTGAATTTATTATACAGATCTACAGACTGTCGCTTTTTCTGCACATGAGATGATAAAGGAGGCAAAATCCCAGCATATTTTTCCAAACTGGTCACGAGAAATCAAAGCGGGCATGTTCTGCTTGTTACCATTGTACCCAAAAAAAATATTATGCAGACTTCCTAAAGCAATATGAAATTAAGTGGCCTTTTCGCAGAACCAGAAAACCCTCTTTGAGCTCAGGTCCAGGTGCGACCGTGACCACAGCAAAGCTCCAACATGCTTTAATCAAATTAATGTAATTCAAAAATGAATACAACTCTAAGAAGTCATATCACTGACTATATTAAAGATGAAAGAATAAGGTTAGCACACAGGTTTGCGACCACACTAAAAAGACCTTTCAAAGTTTTTCTGGGTGCCATCGAAGGATTGAGGATTTGTACAAAGAAAATCTGAAAGCAAAGCCAATCAGAAGGGAGCATTAAAAAAAGGCTACTGCAGTGCCCACAGGGAGCAACACTTTCTCTACAATAAATCCAGAGGTAAAGTGTGCTACAGTGAATTGTGTGTGTGTGTTCTTCTTTGTGTTGTTACAGTGCCGGAAAGAGGGAGTGCATGAAAAATACAGCAACTTACCAAGTAAAGAAAATATTGAAACCAATTAAGAGAGAAAAAGTTCAATGATATGTTTTCCCAATTATTCTTGTAATGTCAACAGGGTCTTTGTAACATCTTTATTATTCTCCTCTGTTCAACGCTCTGACGCTTCCCATGCAACTGGAGGGTAGCCGTCTGCAGTGACTTCACAGGGGGATCCATTGGAAGAGAGGTGGGAGGTGAAAGGAAAAATCAAAACGTTTTCATAGTTCCCTTGGTGTTTTTTTTTTACGAGGAACAGATCATCACTGCCACGACTGTGGGGGGAAGTTATTAACCTCAGCCAGGTCTTGCACAGCTGAGCCTCTGTGGGTGTAGGTCAGTTTGATCCTCATTCGTAGTTGTTGCTGAAATTTTACAAGCATGGGAGATTATAAAACAGGACATTTCACACGGCTCTTAAGTGTGTGTCAATTGTACCTCGAGTAAAAATACCCTTTATTTCAAAAATAATTTTAGGAGAACTCACCTTCTGTGGGTTGAGGACTCTGATGACTTGTGTGACCGTTCCCTGGTTGAGTGCTGGGACAACATTACTGCTGGGGGAAAGGAGCTGCAGCTGGAATGTCTGATAAACAGAGAAAGCTGTGTTAGATGAAAACATAATGAGACCCACGGGGGAAAAAAAACTGGTTCCTTTCAACTGACGGATGTTGAAAGTCAATGTTATAGTCTGCAAAACAAAAAATGACACAAATCTGAGCTGTTTCTGTGCAAAAACATACTGAATAATTGAGTACATTCACTTCCTGATCACTGCACATTTTCAGATTTCCATAAGCAGGCACGTGACTTCAAGTTAAACATCCAAAATACGCAATATTGACCATTAACTGATGCAGTAAATATAAAATGGACTTTTTACTGAATAGTGACGGATGCTTACCTTTGGTACTGCAGCCTGGAAAACAAAGTCAGTCATGTCGGTCTCCGTTGAGTTGGATGCATGAATAGTGATAACGGCGATGTTTGGGTTGGGGTTAGCTCTCTCAAAGGTAAAGTCTATTTTCAGACCATTCTTGTTGTATGCAATTATGGGAGGAATACCTAAACAGACATTTAGTGACAAAGGATCACAAAATTAAAAAAATATGGTAGTCTATGGTCATACACATGAAAGAAAAAATAACTTATTACTCATTGCATTAAAAAGTATCTTGACAAACTGAATTAACTTGTTGGTGTATAGCTTTTTAGAAGCAGCACCCTCTCACCTGCAGCTGCAATATCATTGAACAGGGGTTGTGAAGATAGGCCATCCAACAGGAAAGAGGGTTGGGGAGTGGGCACTGAGGGGGCCGGAGTGGGTGTTGGACCTCCTGGGAGGGGGACATTTCATACAGAGATTTAGGTGGACATGGATACACAATAAACACAAAACTCTTTACTGTGTTTTAGACTGTAAGAGAAACCTAAATGTGCATTTTATACAAAGATTTAGATAACTTCAAGAAATTAACAACTTTTTGATTATTTGTGGAACAGACAAATTCAAGAACAAGTCGAACCACATGTTTGAGAATAATTCCCCTCCATCTCGTGTAAAAGTCACTACAGGGTTGGTACAAAAAAGGTGGAGCAAGTCCTCTGGACAGGTTCTTTGTTGAAACGTTTCGTCTCTTCTCCAAGAGACTTCTTCAGTTAAACTCGGCCTTATGAGCAGTACCATCACACAGTGGATCAACAAGTACAAGCGTGATGAAACGTTTCAACAAAGTAGAACCCGTCCAAAGGACTTACTCAACTTTTTTCCTAGCAATATAATGGCACAATCACACAACAATGTCAAACAAATGGTTACACTAGGATCTGTTTTTTTTCTTATAATGAGTAAGATGATTGTTGGATAAACATCCTACCGCTTAGTGAGAGGTCACCCAAAAGATCAAGTAGCTCTCCTCCAGCTGAGGCGGGTTTTGTGGGCACTGTATTCTGAATTACCGGTGCCATATCATTACCTCCCAGCAAGTCTAACAAATCAGTAGCCTATGGAGCGAAAACATTTGGATAGTTACGTTTTTTAAGACTGTAATTATGGCAGATATTTCCACAAAAAAGTAAGATCTTACATTCAAAACAATGACAGGATTATTATGATACAATTATGCATTCTGTTTACTGGCAATGAAGCATATTGATAATTAGATAATGTCATTAAAACCGGCTTCACCTGGTTTGTTAGTTGTGGAACAGGTGGTGGATGTTTTGGTTCCACCACAGAGGGCTCAGTCTCCCCATTTGTCTGTACAATTTCTGTAGGGCCGTTACTTGCAGTTTTCTCCATAATGGGCATCCGTTCCAGAAGAGCTGACCTTTTGTGAAGAACAAGCAGGAAGATGGATCAAACCAAAGAAATTGGGTTGGTTTCCTCAGAAACGACTGACTAGTAGTGAAATGTTACCTCATGTGGTCATATTTCTTGAAAAGTGCATTGTACTCGACAGCTCTCTGCTGAAGTTCCACGTCAATGCTGCTGCCATATATTGAAACCACTTTCTTGATTCGGCTAAAAATAAATTAAAAGATGAAGTCACAATAGTTGGAGGGCATTGAAGAGGAAAACAAACAGTGGTTATGGATTATTGCCATGAAGTTATCAACAATCAACAATAATAAAACAAAATTATGTTTTTGTAATGTGTGAAAGACTTATTTTCAGTTGTTAGAATTGTTTTTCTTGAGGCTTAGTGAATTTTTTTTATTTCTAATCAAAAAATCTGCATTTCCTTTCTGCAACATGACCACACCTAAATTAGTCTGCAAATAAATCTTAATAATGTGCTCATGGTAACGGCAAAGTGCGAACTATTAAAGTGAAATGTCTGTCGGTGAAAAAAAGTAATTTAGACAATTAATTGTACAATATTAAATATCTTGAGCTGTTTTAGGTAACACCTGTGTTAGTCTTTACAACACAACACCAATAACTCTAACAACTTATGCTGCATCCAGGACCAACATGTTTCTATAAAAAGGAAACATAAGTTTAAAAATCAATCACTCACTTTACACCGCTGAAGCGAGTAGACAGCTTCATGATAGCGGTAAGAGCATAACCCCGAGTCACAGGTGCTGACAGATTTGACACCAGAAGTCCTTCTAACACATCCAGAACTTCATCTTCAGTCACCTGTATTTTAAAAAAGGAAGAGAGGAAAAGAAACAAAGCCAGAAAAGATGAAACAATGTCCACTGACCTATTGCTACTAAAACGTTTGTGTGATTCTGACTTCAGTTGTGTGTTTGTATGAATGATTTCTTCAATTGTACCTGGATGGGCTCTTCCTCCTCACACTGCCCTGACACCAGCAGGTCTCCATACTCTCCTATGCACCACGATGCAACCTGGACAAGAGGTTGCTAGAGAATGGAGAGTAAATATAATAAGTTTCCTTTGCACTCTTTAAAATGTAAAAATGTTTTTATTCTATTTATTGACCTTTATTTAACCAGGCCAATCCCATGGAGATCACAGATCTCTTTTGCAAAAGAAGGCCTGGGCCTAAAGGCAACCTGGCAACTCCTAAACCGGATTACCCAGAGAAAACCCATGCAATCACGAGGAGAGAATGCAAACTCCATGCAGAAAGGCCCCAGGTCCTATGACTGAACCAGGACCTTCTTACTGTAATGCATCAGCGCTAACCACTGAGTTGTTGTGCTACGTAGCTTCTAATCACATGCTGGAGCAGAACTGTTCTGACCTGTGAAATGTCGTCCAGCAGTGCTTTGTAAAGTCTCTGAACAGTGTAGGCGTGCATCTCCACGCTGTTTGTGATGAGCTGGATAAGGTTGGGAACAGAGTCGTCTCGCACATAGCTTCCTGCCTACAAGAACAGATACGCAAATGCAACTTTCAAACAAACATCAACTTTGAGATTTAAAAATAAAAAAACTGTTACTACATTTGACCCATTTTATCTGAATTACTCAAAATGATGCTTGCATTAATTAGATGAATAAAGGCCCTGAAATGTATTCATAATATACGTACTGTTGTCAGCACTCTCATAATGGTGTCTATGTGCCATCTTTTTGAAGGAGCGTACCTGTTAAACCAAGCAAAATGAAAATACATCATTTCGTTAAAGAAGAAATTTTAAAAGATGAAATAAGCTGAACCACCGTGCAGATGGGAGATAAAAAGCTGTCAGAATAAAAAGGCATCATCAAGGTCATTCAGACGATGGATCACTCAATTTATCATCATACAGCCTTTCATTTGCAGCCTAGAAAATATCACAGATTTCTATCCAGATAGGTGGCAACAGTGAGTTGCTATGCTTACAGCATTCAGAATACTTTAACAAACAAAGCCTAAATGACGTTGTTACAGTCAGAAGGATGCTACGAAGAAGCTGGCTGAAGGTAAAATGTTTGGACATACTTCTCAGCAGCTAGAAAGACTCCTGATGCACAATCTGCTTTGAATTCTGGGTCACAGGAGTCCAGGAAGTAGAGCAGCTCTTTCATCATGCCTCTGATGTTGTTGCCATTCACGAGGGCAAAGCTCAGTTCCATTGCACGTCTACACAGCAAAGAAAAACAAAACAAAAAACAACGAAGTAAAAACAAAAAGGCTCAGAATTACCGAGGCTAGATATAAATACAGGAAAAAAAACTCAAATCTCAGAAATGTGAGCAGCAAAAATAACCTCTTGATGGACACGTCCAAATCTTTTAAACAATCTACGATTGTACTCCGATGCCTCTGCACTGCATTGTGATCTGTTTGTACCGTCTTCAGTAGAGATGTCAACGCCACATATCTGGATATGGTACAAATATAATCAGCATAAACATTTTACATTACTTCATGCTCACAAAGCAAAACAGGTGAATTAAGTAAATTGATTACCTAATGTTTTTGTCATTGTTAAGAAGGAAGCGACCTAGTATGTTAATGGCCAAAACCTGTGGAGAAAAAGGCATTTAAACAGAGTAAAAAACAGCAAAACCTTTCCAATCCAATACAATCAACTCACCCTCAGTCCACTTTCAGACTTGATGTCCATTATAGTCAGCACAGTTTCATACAAGATCGCATTGCCTACATTTTTACTTGTCTCTGTGTTTGTGGCCACCTGTAGTAAATGAATTTATCAGTTACAACGAGTCAATGACCTCTTAAATCAAAGTAATGATCCAGTTTTATTATTCTAACCTGTGCAAGAATGTCGTTCATTGCTTCACTGGAGTCGTCATCATTCTTGCCTAAAATTCGCAGTAGTCTTAATATCCGCACCTATTGAGTAAACAACATTTATCAACAATAGCTTTGTTGATTTCACACCTATTGTTTTCCTCACTCTGCTTCAGACATATCTGCTCCAATAAGAGCTGGAGATCATGTTAAAATGACTCCCTTAGTATCGAATCATTCACAAATAAAAGAGACAAAATCCCTTCCGACCCCTGGTTGCACCAAGAAATTCTGTCCACTATGGAAAACATAACTAACTAAATCAAATTGACACTTTTGCAGGAAACTACATAAGATTTACCTGCAGGAAAGGGTCACTTATGCCCGACACATCATGCTCAGGAGAGTATCCAGACATGATTAGGTTCTTCAGGATTCTCACCAACTGTGGAACCAGCTATAAAAAAGACCAACAACAAAATAGAAAAGAGGAAGTTTCAGTGGATCTCAAGCAGTTTAGGCAACATTTGTACTGTACTAATGTACAATAAAATACAAAATTATTTTTTTTATTCCAAGTGGCAGTGACCCAAGTGCAGAAAGTAAAAAAAAAAGAATTGTTTGTTGAGGTAATTCAGGTAAAACATTTGTGTCTGAATGATCTGCTTGATAAGGAAATTAACATGTTGATTTAGCATAAATGTTGGGTTAGAACAGTTACATTTTTGAACATCATTACACCATTTATGCAGATGCCTCTCTGTACTAAAAAACAAAATTAGTAGAAGTAACCTGCAGTAATATATTTGGAAAGAAATGTGTCATCTTGTCCAGCATTAATTAAGATAAATGCTTTCTGATTTTTGGGGGCCCAAGGCAGTGATAGTTTTAGGCTGCATTTGGTCTACACCTTTGCAGCTTCTCTGTTAAACCAAATTTAAGTTTAACAGAGCAACAACTTATGAGAGATGCAAAATTGACACTAAAATCGTCTTGGTTTGTCAGTATTAGGGGTTGAATCCTATAATTTCTTGTAAAAAGGGCTTGTTTTAGGTAATAGGCTCTCTCAAATGCAGAACAAGGATTTTAAAATGGAAAGTTTCTTGTTTGTTAACACCCCACTGCTGTCTGCAGAATTAACCTGCATCCAGACCAAAATACACCCCTCTATAATTAAACAAGCCCAAAGCAGTTATGACAAGCTCCTGTCTTTAAGTAATTAATTGTTAAAGAAAACTATCTGCTTGTAGTGACACCTGTGGCTACCATGTGAGAACACACCCACCAGACTACTTAAAAAAAATAAAAAAAGACTGTGACTGAACAGATTGCATGTTAGGCAAATAATGACATTCAAAACAATAGTGATATGTGTATTTGACGAATGGGTCAAAAACTGTTTGATAAGATTCAAAAGACTGACATAATAATGACCACTGTACAAGATAAATAAATTAAAATACTAAATTAAAACAACATGACATTATTTAAAACAAATCTGGTTACATTTGGGGTGACTGTGAGGAGTGATTACTATTAACAGCATGCACCAGCTATGAGATCAGAATGTCCTCTTACCTTCTCATTCTAACACAATGCAGGAATTGTAACAAAGACAAATGACAGAAAAAATATGAAGTAGATGTTAGGGAGGGGAAATTGGAAGTCATTCACTTTCAGAGCGCTTAAAATAATGTTCAGATTATGAGCATGAAACGTGCTGCTTCTGGCTGAGTTTGGTGAACACCTAAAAAGAAGAGGCACAGCAACAGTTGAGATACAAAGGAAAAGACAGAGGAAGGAGATTAAGGAAATATTTTGAATGTCGAGGAAACCTGTAGTGCAATCCAAACAGTTTAGCATGTTTGCCCATCTTAGTCAGAACAAAATAAGATGTCTAACCAAAGGAGAATGAAATGTGGCATGAGCTTAAGACAAATGCAAAAAGTGCAAGCACATGGAACTTGAGACAATTTCTTAGTACCTTTCTGAAGTGGGCCAGCATATCAGGACTTCTTTCACACATCTCAGTGAGCAGAACAACAGATGTATGAAGAACACCTTGAGAAACAAAAGCCAAAGGTTATTTTAGTAATGTGAATATAACAGCAAGAGTCCTTTCCCTTTCTGCTTCACTCAGTCAGCAAGATTTGTGTTGGTAGAGCTGCAGCCCTGTGTGGTCCAACTAATTAGCTTTTTGTAAGACAATACCATTATTGTCTCCACTGTTAGGCTTATTTCTTGGCAACCATTTTGGCGCGAAAGAATAAGGACAGCACAGGTGTATTCATGAGGGCTGCATTCCTGCGGAGGTTCTGCTTGTGTGCGTGTTCTACAGAACAATGAGGGCACACAGCAGCACAAGTGGAACGCGGTCTTCGTTAACACGCCTGCGCCTTCCCAACACTTTCAAGATAAAACGTCCACAGAGACAGGGGCCTATTACAAGTTGTTACTGCAAAAACATGTTCTAGTCTGTTAATAAAACAAATGAAAAATCCTGAACTGTATACTGTTTTCTGATTTCACAAGGATTAAAACATTTATAAAATGATTTCAAACTAAAATATTATTAAAACAAGGCCAGTCAGTATGTTGTGCTAGATGTCCAGACAGAAGCCAATCAGATGTCAAGATTATTATAAAAAGTAATCCTCTCCTCATGACCAGATCTCCGTATTAGATTACAAACAAACTGATCTGAGGGACATCAGTTGAAAGCTCCGCTGAGAGCACATAATAGAAATTATTATAGCTGAATAATATGAAAAATGAAAATAAAGCTTTGAATTTGACTCATCATTTAACCTAAACACACATATGCTACTCAATGGCCACCATATTTTACATGCGCAACAATCACCGTTGCAAATGTGCTTCAGTAATGTTGTGTTTAGCAAAATAAATATGATGACTTAATGCAGTAAAATGAAAGTAGTATGGAACAAAAACGTCAAAGAAATAGTTTGACTACTGACTGTAAAACCTAATGAGATGACTAGGACATTAATGATTCAGCATCTCAGCAAAAAGAACAAAGTCTATACATCTAGTCTAGAAAGAAAAACCAACAAAAATGTAACATTTTGAATTAGTTTTTTACATAAATCTGTATGAACTTTAGAAGAGTTTGGCTATTGCAAATCATGTACATAAACTGCCACGGTGTAAAATTGGTAGTTAATAAAGATAGCTTAATAAAAAGTTTAAAACTAAACTCTTCAGTTGTTGGCTTTGATTGTTCGGTTTAGTATTACTGCAGTACCCTCAAAAATGTTAAGGATACATTATTTTAACAAGATCATCTCGTTGGCCCCCCCATCACATGCTGGTACATAAAACTCAGAGTATGTGACAGGCTCATTAGCTTTAGTCTCCTTCGCAAAGGACACAACAAAAAGAACATAAGCTACTCCAGCTGTTCATATTAACAAAGATCCATGAAAGCGAGGAAATAAGATGAAGTCTTCATTTGGGTAAAACAATCCCACCCCCACCCCCACACGCACCCCAAACCAGCAAGTGCATCCTGACAAATTGTTTCTACTTACCGTGGTTCTTCTCGCTCAGCAGGTTTTTTGTGGCTGGAAGGAACATTTCCATGAGTTCTGGGACCTTCCTGATGACATGAACTGCACACAAAGCTGCCTGCAACAGTGACCAAGCGTCTCAATTTTGACTTTTAACGACAACTGCTCAAACCATCCCCAAATCTGGTAATCTCAAATAGTCAATCGGTTAAAAACCACACCTCGAGTTTTCATCTCAGGACAAGAGTGATGCTTACTTTTTTCCTTAAGTACGAGTTGGACGTTTTGAGGAGCTTTTCTACTTCCCCTGCCAGGTCACGACACATTTCTGAGGATCCCATGCAGCCTAAAGTGCACAAAGCCAGGCCTTGGACGTATTGTGTGCTGTGATTCAAATCACTGGTGTGGGGAAAAACAACAGTCAAATAAGCCAAGGAAATGCAGTAGTACACAAACACGGAACAACACTAAATGCTAAAATGAGGATAGAAGTTACTGTTGTGATCATGGTTTGGCTATTTATTAAAAAACTAAAAGTTACTTAGAGGAAACGCCGTTGGGTTGTTAGTTCAATAAGACAAAGATTTGAGTAAGTATTTACTATTAAGCTTTTTAATAACAATGATAAATTTAACATTTCAACAATATAAAAATGCATTTATATACTTAAAAGTCATGAATAAGTACTTTT
>JAVKLF010000038.1:6797712-6811305 GCA_034783495.1 Millerichthys robustus
CGTTCTAAAACTGCACTTGTCCTATAATTGTTTCAGTATGAGCTTGTGTTCTGTTAGTTCATGCCTGCTCTTAATTCTTTTCTTCAAATTGTTAAAATGTTAGCTTTTTTTTGGTAATAATTCTATCAGAATTGTCCTCCCAACGTCCATGTTTACAAAACGAGTATGTCTTCTAAAGGCCAAATGAATGAGCTGTCCGGTTGTGTTGTGGATAGGTTCGGACTCTGTGCCACTTTGGGGACGCCGCCGTCTGTTACTGGATTAACAGATGAACAGACCGTCGTTAAACCGGGTAACGAATGTGGAATTAAACATTGCATTTATTATAAAGTCAGTGTCGACTTTAATTTTGTTTTGTAAATGGTCACAATTTGGATCATTTTTAGCTCATCGACTTGTAAGATTTTTGACAAATGTTAATTTTGATAAAAGTAAAATTGTGGAATCACATTAAAAACACAATAGATATAGAATAGAATCTAATTCAGTTTTCTTTTCAGTAGTTTGTTTTTTATGTTGTGCTGTGTCCAAAACTCGTGTTCTTTTTACTTCAGATATTTATATAAGTTTAGAGAAAACAAAAAAATAAGATTTCAGCATTATTCTCAGGTGCACGGGTCGTTCAAGCAAGTAAATGTCTACTGAAAAATTACTTTTACCATCTGGAACCACAAAGTTTTGACTTTAACGTGCTAAACTTGGGAAAAGTGAGCCACTCACACCAGGAAACTTTTACTTCAACCTAAAGCTGTTCTGGAGAGAGACATTTTAATTTATTACAGAACACACACACCCTGAAATGTCAAGCAAGAAAACACAACACACAAGTTGGACTGGCTTTTAAGTTTTATATTTGTATATATATTTATATATATTATATTGTGTTTAACAAACATGATAAATGCAATGTCTCCATGTTAGCTGTAACAATAAAAATACAATATCTTTGTGTCTTTAAAGAAAGATTAAAAACAGCAAAAAAAACCAAACCATAAAAATAAAACAAACGTCCTAAGTAGTTCACAGAGAGGTACAAATATACAGTACAAATCTATTTTAGTCAAAAAGGGTACAAACAAAAATGCAACAAAATAGAGATATTAATGCTTTGTTAAAGTCAGGTAGGTGCAGGGTATTCTAAGGGAGCACTTTGGGTCAACAACTCTAAGGCTTCTGATAGAGATCAATACATATTGGTACAGCCATACGATAGGAAAACTCACTATACAAAGTTCATACAACCTGGATTATACTTGAGGATTGAAAGTTACATTTACATAATTGCATATATTTTGCAGGTTTAGGCATTAAAAAATATACTGTTTTTTGTTTTGTTTTTAAGATAGTTGCACGTCACATAAAAAGCAGTGTCGCCTTGTGCAGGAAAGAAAAAAATAAAATGCAATGTCAAACCTGAAAATACAGACTTCTTCAAAACTTTAAACCACTGGCGTTCTCCTGATTTAAATCCACACCAGCAACATCATAACTACACTAAGTTCTCCTCTGCGGTTTGTTATCGGGTTGGAAACAAACAGAAACCGTCGCATTTCCATCGCTGGAAAGCTGTTTGATTTGTGCAGCCAGACACAAAACCTATTGTTCGGAGACTTTGGGAAACAGCACAAGACCACCAAACACAACCCATCTGCTCTAGAAGTGTGTAAGAAAAAAAAAAACTTGCTAATTTTGTGCAACAAAGAAAACAATCTGTGCATCTGTTGGATTGCCCTTCACTGCTGACACTCTTAAAATCAGTCTTGTTTAAAAAAAGTGCTTAAAAACCATCAATTTCATCCACTTCCACATATAGAAAAGCCACAGAGTCAATATTAAGAATGAGAATAAAGAACGTATACAAAAAATAAAAGTAATCAAACCGAAAACCTCGGAGGAACTTGCTGTCACACTGAAAAACGCCAAAGCGTGTCGATTTCTGCACAGGACAGGTCTGATGCGTACAGAGCAGAATTTAAGGCGTTATCAACAAACATCATCAAAGCTATCTACACTAAAGAAAGGTATCTACAGGAACACAAAACCTGCGAATTGTTTGCGGTTTTGTGTGCTTTAACATTTGTACGTCTTCAATTTACCAACAGATTTCATTTCCAAACACTGAAGGAGGACATTTAGTGCAAATTGTTACAACAGACATCAAAGATGTGGAGAAAATTCAGCGCACATCTCGGTTTGAGGAGAAAATTTCAGATCAACAAGGAAAGCGGCTCTAAAAAAAAACAAAGCAAAAACTAGAACAAAATGGCCGGCCTCACTGTGGCACTTCTGGCACCATACAAGTCCCATCAAACCCACCAGGACCTGAAATACAAACTGAAGTGACTGGCAAGTACAGAAAACGAACTCTTCTAAGTTTGAGGACGACATTTCGGGCGATATGGCTCCGAATGTTAAGCATCGAAGAAAGAAAATTAAATCATCTGACGCTCAGTCCTGTCAATCCCTGAACATAAAGTAGAAACCACCCCACCCCCAAAAAAAGTCTGCCATTACATATCCAGAAGCAAGAAATCAGGAACAAACACTGCATGAACTCATCAGCCCTGCTGTTTAAGACAACTGGAATATAAGACAATGAAGGGCACAGTACTACGATCACTGCATAGAGAACACCAAGTCTAAATGAAATGTTTCCAACTGTAAATACGGAGTATATATTGCTTACGCCACAAAAAAAACCTGAACATGTTAAGCATCTGATGATGTGACTAAATTACCATAGCAGAAAAAAATTTTTTTAATTTTTCTGTACACTGAAAGTTAATTTTTCCTGACATCCTTTTGATTCGGTTTAACACTTTACATTTTGTGCAATGTATTTTAGAAATCTGCTAGAGAGAACACCCTTGTACAAGACCTATCGGATGGCTTTTTTGGTGTAAGATCCTTTGAGTTGATTGTTTACTTTCATAACTAACACTGATAGATACACATTTGATTTACTTTGTAAAACTGTACAGAATGACAAAGACATCTAACACACTTCAGAGGCCTCGAGGAAGATTTTCATACAGTCACCCAAAACTTGTAGTGACCAACACATTTTTGTGTGCCTGAGGAAATTGTTCAAATTTAAGTCTGGCTAAAGAAATGTCTGCACCCCAAAGACCGTAAAAGACAACATCTATATTGTCTTATATGATCTCTTTGGTGCACCTATGTTTTAAAGCTCCTCATAACAGATACAGAGAATGACACGAAAAGGAGACGATGGACTCAAAACAACGTTCTGTCGGAGGTACATCCACAGATCTATGGCTGAAATAGAGATATGCAGCATTTACTCTTTCTGATAGGAATGTCTGCATAAAGAATGTGCTGATTTATAAACTTCAAAATGAATTTATGTATATTCTAATTGCACTTTATTTTAATGTCACCCTTTTAGATTTATATTTTTAAAAAAAGTCAGAAGGAACAAACTGCAGCATTCATCTTGGCTAACGTTGTAAACAGTTAAAAATACAAGTCAGTTTTTTTTTCTCCTTTTGCCACAAAACACCAGCAACACTACTTCAAACATACTCCCTTCAGCTGAAAAACAAAATCGAACATATTGTGATTCCTATTTTTAAAGATCAGTGTAAAATCAGTGATATTTGTGCAACACATGGACACCAATCACTGTAATACAACAGCAAATTTAAAACAAATCAGAACTCAGGACATTAAACTCGTCACACTTCTTAAAGATGCACTTCAGTAGGTTTCATGCAGAATTCTCATCAGTGAAATGGAAAACCAAAAAGGGGTTAATCTACAATGCTCTGATAACGGAGTGGAAAACGAAATAAATCAGTGAAAACGAATCCCCAACTCAGTGCATCGTTTCTTAAAGTTGGGTGAAAAATGGGCGAGATCTCATATTTTAAATACAATAATATATGACATCAAAGTGATGAAATTCCTGGGACAGGGCAGTACAGCCAAGTGCTGTGAAAAGATCTATTGCTTCCATTCAGTAACTGAGAAAAGACAAACTTAATGGTAAACCTCACAAACATTGTTTTCAACAAGGCAAATGTTCAGACCCAGGCAACCTTGGGCCTGAGTCGGTGGGCAGGGGAGTGATACTCTTACTAGTCTGGATTAATCCCACTGACGTCCCTGGTGAAAACAGCCCAGTGCTTCCTGCATTGTTATTGATTAAAGTTGCACCGAAGCTCACCAGCCTGATGAGGATGTTTGGGGGTACAGTGAGGAACGTGCAGCTTCAGGAGAAATTATTCTTGATGGGGAAATAACATTCTCACCGAGGACGCTGAAATAAAAGGTTTTACTTATCAGAGAGAACACGGCGTTATTTCACTTACAGCCATTTGGGCAAATGCGTGCATTATGGCTCTCAGCCTAAACCAAGACAGGAGAAACTGATTGTTGAAACAAGCTGATTCATTTCTAATACTTGATTAGAAGACAAGTGAGAAACAAGCCATGGTGCCTGAAAGAGAAACTTTATCTTTGCAGATTAGGAACGAAGACGGGCAGCATTTCAGCTGACGGCAGAGGTTTTCGCCTCATGCTAGAAGCACATCTAACCCTCCACTGACAGCATCAACAGTGCCAGCGTCATCACAGGAGCTGCTGCTGTCAGCAACTACACTTTTTATTTGGTAAATAAGTTTGATGGATACAGGATCTTGAGAGTGTTGACGATGAAAGACCTCCTGCCTTTCAGTTCCTGTTACATCAGAGTTGATTGCTGCTGTACATATTTTCCTAATATGTGCTCTTCTTGTGAAACAGTTTTGGTCAAAAAGGTAAAGCCAAAGTGTCGTTTATGTGTAATGTCCAGATATGGGTATGCGGACGTGGAGACAAAGGAGGGATGGAGGAAGAGAAAAGCAGTGTGTAAGGACTATTGTAGGCATTTTATCAGCTACAAACGGTCTGCTTAGTTTTCCAAGTTTCTGTCAGACCTCAGCAGGCTGAAAAACCAAAGGCTGCTCTTCTTTGGCTGAGTAGTAACCAAAGCAGAACTTCTCTTCAGATCATGTTTGTCTATTTCTTAGGTGTGCAAAATCTCAAACATTCTCAGGCTACATTCACACTCTTTCTTTTCCCTCTTTCTCTCCTTGTCAGACTTAGTTCTTAGTCTCTCCTATAGTTGCTACCAAATGTGTTGCTACTTCCCTGCATTAGAGCGCCCCTCGATGGACAGTTTAACCTCCTGGGGTATAAATGATGGCCTTGTGTGGCCAGAGGTGATTATCTGAGGATGTGGCCCTTCATTTCCTTTCATATTGTATCTTTGGAGGACCGGTGTAGACCAGCGTCTTTGGGAGGCACCTAGTGCAGCTTGCATTGCTCCTGTGCCTGCTTCTCCAAAAGCAGAGCCCTCCATGTGCAAGTGATAACTGCTCTGACACCTTGGATGCTCTGAAGAGGTCCTACTTGGTCTGATTGGTGAGTCAATGTGTCCAACACCCCCCAAATGTGTAGCTTCCTCCTTATCTGTCACATCTTTTTCTCCATCCCTCTGTCTTTCTCTATGGATGCGGTCCAGTCTGAAATGGGACTGAGGCCGTGACTGCTGAGGTGCGGGAGGCCCCATGAGCTGGTGACCAGGTGCTGATGTAGCGTTCGTTTTGGTCAAAGTCCTGGACATGTTCTGCTGCTGCTGTTGTGAATTGTGATGCTGTGGTTGTTTCTGCAGCTGGGATTGAAGCTGCTGCTGCAGAGTGATGGACACACACATGTCTCCAACTTGTAGATGATGGCAGGCCAAGCCGTACATTTGTGCTGTACGATCAGGGCTGCAAGAAGACCATCCCTGACCAAAAACAAAGAAGGGGTGCTCCGGGGGCACATCGATGGTCACCTTGCTCTGCTGCTCCCCCACAGTAAAGTGAAGCGATACGAGACCTGGTCTCTGCTGGCTGGCACGGATGTCCATCACCATGCTGGAATCAATCTTAAGCCCACCACTCACCTCTGCACTTCGCACAAAATCCTGAGTTTGCAAGTCTTCCACGCGCTTCAGCTCACCGGTGGCCAGCTGAATGATTGCCCCCTTCATGAAGTGTGATGGATTAGAAGGAGCTGGGCTAGGAGTGACGCTTGAAGCTAAGGCCTGAGTTACATCTGCTGTAGAGTGGACTGGTGGCTGCAGTGGAGACGGCTGATGCTGAGTTGTAGTTGGCTCTGCCCTTTCAGGGAGGCACACTCTGGCTGAAGGATCGGAGGGTTTAAAGCTGGAGTTGGTGGAGGCCATGGTAGCAGAGGTTAAGGAATCATTAGCCTGTCCTGGGTAGTGTTGCTGCTGCGAGTGATAGTCCAGGGGAATGAGAACTGGTTGCCCATTGGCAAGCACGACAGCATGACCAGGCTGCCCTGCTTGCTGTTGGAGACCAGTCACTCTGTGATCACCATAACTCGAGGTTTGTGCCACAAACACAGTCCTTCCAGTCACTGCACCAGAGATGCCCAACTCTCCATGGGCATCTCTGGTTCTTTGGCCGCCCTGAGAAAGATTCAAGGGAGCAAATGAGACCTCTTTCCGTAAACCACTACTACTCTGAGTCGAGGAAGTCAGACGACCAACCACCTGCTGCACCTGGAAGGTAAACGCATAACGAGATTTTAATTTCACTGAAACAAAACCATTAAAGGCGACTTGTTTAGCTGCTGACTTTGTATATAGATGGGTATTTACTTGGATTGGGCAATATTGCTCTTTTTCATGCTGCGGTATTAGTATACAGTATTATTGGGGGGGGGATGTTGAGTAATTCATAATTAATGAAGAAGCGGCTGCTTGTAAGCATTTACATGCACGTAAAAAAACAGCTGCTCTGAGGTGCTGCTGTCATTCTATCTGCTGATGAGAGCTGCAGGAGTCGCAGAATGGCTTTTGTCCCTTATTGTGTCACAAAGATCCAAAAACATCCAAGTGCATCTTTTAAGGTTTTACGTTTCAAAATAACCTGATTCTTGCCACAGTTGTATCTGGACTGCTGCATATTTCAATCAGTATCAATCTGCAGTCACTCCTCCGCAGCAAGGAGCTTGTGTGTGTCAGGGGAAAAAAACAAATAAACAAAAACACACACAAAGGAGTCCGGCTACGGTGGTTTTAATGTTTATGTCTCAGTTTTCATAGCAGGCTTGTAGAAATCTGGCACATTACCTTGTGATTAAAATACAGACATAATTTGTTAATACTGTCACTATTTTTCAATACCGTGGTATACTATAATGAAGTCATACCGCCGAAGCCAAGTATACTATTTTACAAGTTAAACAACCGTGTTAAGATTAGAAAGTTCCATTAGCATGCTATAAAAGTTTCGTACCTCAAGGTCGCTGTCTGGAGTGCTGCGTTGACCGGGTGAGTTTCGACCTTCTAGCCTTCGGTTCTGTAGAACTCGTTCTTGTTGTGCAGAGCCCGGTGCTACCTGCGGTAAATGTGCATTTCTGGAAGTGTAGGCAGAATCTGGTCCAACGTCCCTGATGCCCTGCTCTTTCCCTCCTCCATTAATCTCTGTTATAGTCTCCTGCTGAGAACTGTTGCAGTCACTGGTGGCAGAGGCAGCCCGGCTGCCCTGAGGTTGGTAGAAGATTGCCATTCCCCGAGAGTTGACCTCAGCAGCAGGTGGAACTCCACTAGCACCAAGGTGCTGCTGGGCAAGTTGCTCTGAAGGCAGGATCAGTGGAACACCACTTGAAGCTGCAACTTTGGCAAATGAATGAGCAGCAACCTGGGCCTGAGGTGGTGGGGAAACAACATCTTCCTGTATGACAGCTGGATAAGGAACTAGGTGGGACACAGCATGAGGCTGAGAGATGGTACCAGAGGGAGGAATCAATGAGCCCGGTACAAAGCCAGAAGGAACGGCATAAGGTACTGCGGCATATGGGGAACTAACAAACTGGAGAGACGGATGAGGGATATGTGCATAACCAAGAGGAGGATAGGGAAGGCCTGGATGCTGCAGAAGTGGAGAATGCACAGTAAAGGCTGGAGAGATGTGGCTTAACACTGGGTGAAGACTGGTAGATGAGTAGGTAACAGATGGAACAGCCACTTTGTAAAGCATACCATACTGGTCAACAGGCACTGCAGATATTCCGTCTGAATTATCCACTCCATAATGAAGCTCTGGATGAGATCGCAACCACTCTCCAGATGGGGTTCCTCTATGAGTGTCACTGTTGGCTGAAGAATTCTGGATGGAAAGCCCTTCATCGTCTCTGTTACCACCACCACCAGCACCGCTAACACCTCCAGCAGCCCCACCTCCCACTGTCCCTCCAGTCACACCACTGTTACTAATCGGTAGGTCCCTCTTCTTAGGAGGCAGGCACTCCTGGCTGCGCTCCTGAGCTGGTTTCATTGCAATCCCTGGGCCAAGTGAGATGCTTTACTGTACTGCACAAGAACTGAAACCCGCAAGCCAGTCAGCCCACACAGGAGCCAGTTCTGAAATTACCTGGCTGACTCTGTCTGCCAATTTACCTGAAACAAAGTAAACAAAGTTTATTTGTACCAGACAAAAAAAAAAGACTATGGTGCTAAAGTTCACTCTAAGAAACATTTTTGCGTGAGCCCTACTTTTTCTTAAGATTACTGGTTGTTTTTAAGTACATTTATTCATTTCTTAACATTGCAATACAGTCATAAGACTACCACCGTAACAAGAAGGAATATATTTCTGCACTGAATTTCATTCTGAAACTTCTCAAATTCACACAATCATTTTTTTATGATATAAGAATACCTTTAATGACAAAGGCTTGTTAAATTGTTTATGCCATCCACAAAATTACCAAAATTAAAATAAACTCAAAATTATAAATCTGATAAATCAAAATCTGAACATGACATTAAAACAACCAAAGTCTTTCATCAAAAAGGCGTTCGAATCCATACAAATAAAAAAAGAAGATGCATTTATTTAAAAAATAAATACTCAAAATAACTCCAACAATATTATATAAATCACAGAAAATACTTTTACACGTTTTCATATTTATTACAGATATTGCACTTGCACATTTAAAGAATGTGGGTTTTGTGCTAAAAAAAAAAATCACCTTCAAGTCAAATTTAAACTAAATAATAAAAGTGGTAGAATGAACACATGAACGCTGTTAAATGAAACGGTATGTGAACAATTATTTTGGTCTTTAGGACTTACAAGAAATAAAGTATCTTATTCTGTCAGACCAGTCAGTGGATTCTTACGTTTAAGCCATAAATAACATGAAAAATATATCTACAAACCTCCCAGTTTTCTGTCTGTTAACGTAGCATTGTGAGTTTGTTTTTTGTCAAGCTTCTGACTGTAGGTAGCTAGCGACTGAGAACAGTTTTTCCATGTAAAATAAATTGAGTGACATGTATTACTCGGACATTAACGTGTCTTTTGCATTCAAATAAAAGTCACTTGAAGAAAAAAAATCCACACGATGAATGCTATGAATTAATATTTGTCATTAACGCAGGGGCTACGCTAGTTAGCACCATGGCTAACACAGCTACGTGAGTCCGACTCAACTAACATCAGCTCACAACAAACAGCGAAATACGTCATAAAAGTCTCTGATTTTTCTCGTTCGCTTACCTCCAAATGTCATTGCGGACTGACGTGTTTTTTTCTAAGAATGTTGACATGCAGATGGACAATGGAAAGGGGAAAAAAATTGGGCTAACAAGTGAAGCCCATTTTCGAAGGCCAGAAGAGGCGCTCACCAATGACGTCACCACTTTTACTCAATTTCCTGTTTTGGCCCATGAGACTTGGCTGTGGTGTGTCAGTCAGGCAGCTGTAACATTCTATCAGACCACAAACTTATCTCTGCTATTTTTATGTTTCATTCAAGATAAACATCATGAAAAAAACTATTCAGAGATTTGTAATATAATTTTAAATAGACGAAAAAGTTTTTGAAGAATTAAAATACCATCATGAATTTCCAGTATGTATCTATTTCTTTTAGGAACTTGATGCTATTTCAGCATTAACCAGGGGAAATGAGCTGCTTTGGGCCATGTGGAGTTGTATTCATGTCATCATGTCATAAATATAACACGGCTTCCTTTTTTTGATTTTTGGAACCAGAAAGGAAGTTTGATTTTAAAAAAAGCACACAAAATAAATTTAAAAGGGAAGTTTGGTTGTTTTTTGACCCCATTCTTATCAGTCACTACATTAAAAACACTCGTGAAATTAAACTGGACTTTTTTTTGTACAAGCAAAAAAAAAAATAAAAAATCAGAATAAAGATTCGACCGTGTATAACAACAACAAAGTACTTCTGTAAACACTAAAATATCATAAGTATTATTAAGTATTATAAGCAACCATCAAAATAAATGCAAAAAGTAGCAAAACTTTTGACACAGCTGAGAATCCTTCTCAGGTTAGAGTGTGTGGTTGAAGACAGACTTTGGTGCTGAAACTGAAATCTGTTTTTCTAGATAACAGTAAAACATCTCAGTCAATAAACAGCTCTTGTCCAGCACACCCAGATGAAACATTTACTTAAACGCTTTAAATATAAATTATAAGAACCACACGACAGGGGGCGCTAGAGATACCCACGATGAAAGGACTTGTAGAAAAGTTCCTTTTCAATCTCGAACCGAAAAGCTCCTGAAATGAAAGTTGCTGTTTTTGGCAACGAGTTAGAACATATATGCTATGATCAACACTGCCAGAAAACCAAATTACTGCTCTACGTTCAGTCAAACAAATTCTTGATATTCAAACATACTTGTTTGTACGTAGCTTTGAGTGTTTGATGAATAATTTGCATTTACAAGTCTGTAAATATGCTGGTAACTATCTAATGTGTTGTATTTTTGTACAAGGTCATTTTATGTTTGGTAAGTCTTCATCTTTTTGTGATAGGACCATTTCCTTATTTAACCAATATTTAAAAATGGTTAAGTGTAAAACAAAACCATAGGAACCAATTTATGCATTTTAAAACATGAACACTTGTTTTGGTAAGTAGGGTTTATACATAAACAAGTCCTTAGATGTTTAAACATTTTTAATCTTAGAGAACTATTTTTTTTTCAGTTACATTAGATTAGATTACAAGTTTTCACTGTAAAGTTTTTAGCAAAATAAAACGACACAATTTAATTTGAAAACTAATGTATTGATTTGTTACTATACATGTTCTGTTAGCAAAAACAGTTTCAGTGCAGTCCCGCAGAATTTTACTAGATTTAGACTCATTAAAACAAAAACTCAGTTGTAGAATACAGTTATAAAAACAGTCTCCTTCCAAAAAGGCACAAAGGATCAGAGTAAGAACTGTATCCCTCTTAGAAAACATTTGCATGAAAGAATAAATACATCTGCTGATCATCAAAATCCAACTGTGCCACAAAATGAGGAACAGCCATCATACAATTACAGCAGAGTGAAACATTATCCAACACTGAAAAAACACAGTATATAAATATTATTAGTTGTTTTTTAATAAAATATATTGACTAAATCCAAGATAAAAGTTATTTAGTACCATTAATCAAAATGATGCACTGAAAGATTTCACTCATATACAGTATATATAGTATTTACCAAAATTTTATTCAACAAGTCTTAAAAATATTCCATCCTATATTCTGGGTAAAATGTGCAATTATTAGCTTTTGGGAGAGCAGGTTTACACTCACATTATACACAACAAGAAGACATCTGAATTAGTTATTGCCAAAGAATTACAAGTTTGCTGGTCAGATCTAGCATCACAGGATTGAAGCTTCTTTGTACTGACCAAATCTCCTCAGTGGTCCAATACACAGCTTTATAAAATGTTTTTTAATCCATTACTGTATTGTCTTTCATTTTACACAGCTATAATTTCTGAATGGTTTTAAGGGTCCTGTAAAATAAGTTTTCCCAAATGTGTCTCCAGTCCCTTTATTAACTGGTTTCATATTAAGCAGGTGGTTATTTTTGTTTTGGCTATACAAATATGTTTCTCTAATAGCTTTCTTAATAACTAGGAGCTTTGTTGAAGCTAAGTTTTATCTGCTTGAAAAAAAAACCTTTAACTTCAGCTTGTTTTTTGTCATTGTTTTAAATGAAGCATGACGGCATTACAGAAACTGAATTTCTGAAATTTATCCAGATGACATATTAAGGTGCTGTCTGGAAACCATGTCCTCCTCCTTGAAACAGGATCTTTACAGACTGAAATTTAATTCTACAAATATGGGAATTATATTTTTCAAAGAAGTTGTCCCTTTTCTCTTAAATCAGCTGCTGTTCGTGTGAACAGTGTTGCATCAGTGTCTTACCAGAAGGCCCCTATAAACATTTATCAACACCCCATCAGAACAGAAAAGACGAGATCTACCACAGACTGAAGTCCTTGCAGCTCTGCCTCCCCCTCAGTATCAACTTCATCATTGAGCTTCAAACATAAAGCCTAAAAAGTTAGAACCTGACGCCACACTACCTGCTTATTCTAAAGAAACATTAAGATATGGGCACTTATAGCAAACCACAGGTCTGTAAAAGAGAAGAGAGCCGCTTACATTCAACTAGGCCAGATATCTCTTCTTAAAATATAAGGAAAAGAAGCAGAAAGAAATATCACAAGTCTTGTAAGGAGGGCAAAAAATAACCTTTTGAAAACCAGTGCTTGCATCACTCCTGCTGGAAGAAAAAAAAAAAAAGGATAATTCCTAATTTCCCACTTTTAATTTCAAGCAGATAAGCGCTGACTAACAGGCATCACCGGTGGGTACAAAGGATGCGACTCAAAGAATTTGAATTCCTCAACCGCAATAGATGATGACTTTGTCCTAAAAGTGATAGCACACACACATCATTTTAAATCAGAAGTTGAAATGAGAAATTTACAGTTAACCAGTTTTTATGTTGGAATTTAAGAAAGAGTAAAAAAAAAGTAATATGAAAGGAACATTACCAAAAAAAAAAAAATCAAAATAAGAAAGCTACTGTCTTCAGTAAGTGTCGTTAGTAAGAGTCTCTGTAGAGAGCCAGGTCTTTGCCCCACTCAGAAACTTGCTAATGGGAGTTCCTTGGACACTTCGCCAGCACAGGTTTCCCTCAGGGCTGTAAGGAAAGGAAGAGGTTAAGAGGTCTGGATCTGTAGGTGGGCTGTCTGGAGAACTTGCCTTTAAATACAGACTTCTTTGGTCTGAAGGGGGTCCACTTGGGCTGTTCTCTGTAATGGGTCCTTTGTATTGCCTGACCTTGTTCTGCAGTGTCTCAATCTCATTGACCAGTTGGGAAAGCTGGTTGTAGTACGCAGCGGGGCCTCCTTTGGGGATACAGGATTCAGGAACCCAGCGAAGAAAGAAGAGCTTCCAGAGAACCACATGTGTAGGCAAGAGCAAGGGAATCAGGAGGCCCTGCAGGTTAACGGGTCGAGAAAACCAGTCCCTGAAGTAGCGTTCTGATGGGCTTTCATCTTTTACTGTGGAGAATTCAGCCTTCAGCTCCGAGCTGAGAGAACTCCGTCGGTACAAAGTGTCCTCTTTACCCCTTTGTCCATTCTGCTGTGACGTGGTTGTTCCTCGTAATGAGGAACTGTAGGTTTTCTGTTGAAGGGAAAACAAAGGATTAGATTATAACTACA
>JAVKLF010000038.1:6824857-6837063 GCA_034783495.1 Millerichthys robustus
GCACACAGCAGTCAGTTCCTGACTGGCTTCTTTTAGCTCTGTCCAGTTTAAACTTTCTACGTTTTTACACTTTCATTTGCAGCAGATTTGTATTTGTTTTGAGCAGCGGATTTTTCTGACCTAATTGTAAATTCTTTTAGCTTTGCTGAAGAGGTCACCAGATACTCTCGGTGCTTTCAAACACAGTTGATTATCCCTAGCATCATTAACATCCACGCTGTTTACTTGGTTTTATTTTTCCAGCTTTCAATTATTATGTTTCTGAATGTTGTTGAGTTTATTTTAATTTGTTAAAACCTAGCTCTAGCGTTGCAGTAAAAATAAGGAGAATTCTGGTTTCATAATGTCATCGAAGGAGCTCAGAGTTATTTACTTTGACCTCAAATCACTGAAGATATAGTTTGGATAGTAGAAGATATAAGGATCAAAATCAGATGCAACCCTTAGTTGCCATGAATTTTCTTTAAAAAAATATCTAAACTATCCGGTAGATATAAGATAATACGATGCTACTCAAGCTTGCTTTGTGTATTCACGATGTAAACCTAGTTTTTTTTTTTATAAAAGGAAGGTTTTAAAAAAGGTTTGTGAGTTGTATAAAAAGAGGTCCGTGAGGTTTTTTTTCTGGCAAATGGCAGAGTTGAGTCATTGTCTTTCTTACAAACTCCGGACAAATACATCTTTTAGTCTCAGTCATTATTCCGTTGAAATACTTTTAATAACCTGCTTACATTAATGCAAAATGATGTTTGCATCCCGCGTTTATTAACTTGTTAACTAACTTGTTAAACTAAATGTCCTGTTGTTGTACCAGCTTGTAACGATGCTCTTCTGCTTATTAAATACCTAAGTGGTGTGACTGATCTGCCATTTATCAGTTAACAAGTAATAAAGAGTTGTGTTTAATCACTTCTCAGTCCTTCATCTCATTCTACTGCCTGCGAATGGGGAAAAAATCTAATTAAAAGCAGATTTTAACATAATCAACAGTATCTGATTCTGCAAGTGTTGAACATCTTACGTTTAGTCAAAGTACTAAATGTACTTAGCAGTTGTTTCTGTATTTAGGGACAGGCGTCACGTATCGTGAACTCGTGCAGGCAGCTTCACCTTCCATTTAGCTGCTTATTGCTGGTTTTTTTTTTTTGCTTTCGTGTAGTTAACTGCCTGGATGATTAAACATAAATATGCACCGCACCCTGCAAACCTGCTGGAGAGAACACAGTGTGAGCTCCTAAATAAGGAGCTGTCTTTTTCATGTTTCAGTTACATAAATGAAGACATTTGTCTCCTGCAAACTGACACGCTGTCAGAAATAATATTCTTCTTGTTCGAAGGATTTGCCTTGTCTGAGATGGAGCGCTTGTCTCACAGTAACATGGAGATTTTTATTGTGCACCAATATCTGGATGATGGTAAAAAAAAAAAAAACCTGTGTATTTCAGAGATTAGTTAGTTTTACAACATGTTTTTTTAAATATACAGAAAATCCAATCACTTCAGGGATACAAAATGCTTACAATTTGTTCTCATGGAGATAATTTTAGTAGCTTCCTGCTCTCGTGGCAGCTGTTTGATAAAGAAAGTTACTGTAACATTTCAGAACTAGAAACAAATGTATTTCTGTCTGCTGTGCAGAATGAAATATCAAAATATATTTTTATGCAAACTAAAGCAAGTTGTACTCCTGGTGACGTCTAAGCCTTATTCCTGAATTGTTGCACTAAATCCGTCTTTATCTGCTCCTCTCCACTCTGTTTTACAGAAAAATAGTCTAAGATTTGCATTTTAATTAGTCGTGAGTATTCTGGTTTTTTTCTTCTAGTTTGCATTTTCCTTATACAAAATCTGACACCCTGATGTGGCATAAAGCATGGCAATAAATGAGCTTTCACTGTTTATGGTCTGTTTTCTACCAGTGCTGACGCTGCTTGTTGCCGTATTTTGCAGCGTGTCATTTGTTTAGGATTTTAGCTGAACCCCACCCTAAACCACATCGTCTTTGATATCATATTTTACTGTCAGCCATATTACTGCTGTTATCCATTTAAAGGACCCATTTGAGTTTTCCCAAACTCTGGAAAAGACCTGCCAAATGAAAGTTTGAGATAGGTTTTAGCTCCGGCAGTATCCGGTAACATTCGATTCTTGTGTCGGTGTTCTGTGGGCGGTTGCTGCTTCCATCCCTGCCCTGCAGGCACAGCATCAAAGCATCACCGTACCCAGCCAGCGTGTCTACCTAACTGATGGGAGAGGATGCACGCCCTGAACGGGGCCTCATCGAGACAAAGAATACAAATAGCCACTCTCACCCACACCTAGAGAAAACCCACGTGTGCAGGTGAAGAACATGCACACTGGACCCAGAAAGGCCCCGTGCTGGGAGGCGAACCTGCCGCCTTCTTGATGAAAGGCGACATTGAAAACCTCTTTCCTCATATTTCTTCTTTCTGTTTTATTTCCAGCTCAAGTGTTTGTTTTTTGATCGACTGCTCCACCCTGCATTGTTTAACTTGTTATTTTTTTCTGTGCTACTTTTCCTCTTTTTTTTTGTATTTCTGCTGAACTAAATTGAACTCGGTAGTTCTAATCACCATGGAGGAGGAAAGCATAAAATAGGACCAGTTAAAGTGCACCGTCTCATCTTTTATAGTTTAAGGTTATTGAATAGCTTTCGCTACATGAGCAAGATTTAGCTCTTTTCTTTGGTTTTGTTGAATACTTTTACCATTTCATTCAAATTCATACAACTCTTCTCAGTGTATGCATGCTTTTCCTTATTCTTCACTCCGATACCAGTGAACGGGAGGGTCGGCATCAAGCTCGGAGAGTTTTTGGCTCAAGGTTTTTAGCTACATTTTAATCTGAAATGCAGCAGTTTTCTTGCACAGATTATTACCCAAATTCAGGAATTAGAATCCTCTTGATAATGCTCCTGTATTAATCTTCTAATGCAGCAGTTAAATACGCTCTAGGACAGATGTTCTGAAAATTCTGGCCCTACAGGCTTTATTGTAACGAGCCGTCTCATTTTTCGCTCCCCCGTGCTGATTTACGACTTCATCTAGCGTCGAGATTTGAAGGTAAACTTCTGTAACTCTTGCCTAAACTCGTTTTGCAGCGTGACGTGTAATTACAACACAGAACAACAGGTCCGCGGCCGTTCTGATCTCGCAGCTTTATTCGAGCGGAGAGTTTAGCTCCTCGTGTGGCTGTGTCTGGTCTAAATGGGCATCCAGTCTGGATCCAACCCAAACGCACACAGACAGCGTCTTCAGCTCCTTTTCTGCTCTGCCTCTCGTCACTGTTTGTCTTCTCTCTCTACTCTGGAAAGGCCAGCTGCTTCAGTCAGCAGTTTTCTCATCATCTGGCAGGATTTCACACAGCGAGCCCTCGCTGAATAAATGCAAACGTAAGCAAAATAGAGCAGGTGGAAATTCTGTTTAGAGAGCACATTAAGTTCTGATTTATCAGAAGCTTTGGTTCTCAGCTAAACATCTGAAGAAAAAAAAGATAGAATGCAGAAGAGATGCTGAAGCTGTTCTCTCTTTTTGTCCGTATCTTATAACTTAGTAACATTTTACTTCATAACTACAGATCTTGCAGTAATTGAGACAATGCTGCTTCATAAAACAAAATTCATGTTTCCTCTGCGTCGTCTGTGCTCATGGAGAGGTGCAGCTTTCTTTAAAACAAATTAATTTCTGAGGATCCTCCTTTTTATTTAGAAATAAACTCCTAAGTTTCAGACATGTGGCCGCTCAGTGAGCAGGAACTTTGTCTTTTGGTGCATTCAAAGAAACTCATCAGATTTGATTTAAAAGTATAGCAGGATTTAAAAAAAAAATTGTGACTTTTAGCTGAAAGTATCATGGAAATAAAGTTTACTTAGAAAATAGAGGAATAACTCAGTGATCAGGCCATATGTAAGAGCAGATTTATCCTGAAGATAATCCCATTTTAGTGCAGTTTTAGGTCAAATTATCCATTAAAAAAACTTCCTAAACTTTTGAAAGTAGTCGTTAAAACCATTATGAATACATAATTTAGAGGTAATGACTTAAAACACCCCAAACCACCGTTTTGGTCCCTAAATCCTGCATTTTCTGCCTGTTTGCTGCATCTGCAGGGATGTTTTACTCAGACGTTTGTGTGCAGATATGTAGGTGGTCACACCACGATGTGATCTTCAGCAGAAATCAGGGAGGTTTTCTGAGAAACTGTGGGGTTGTCTTAGGCTAACAAACAAAACAAACAAAAAAAAATCCTCTCTTTTGCTGATCTGAGCAGCTCACTGTAAACTATTTTTTGTCAAATTAAAAATAATTTCGATTGAAAACACTTTTTCTGTTGTGTGTTTTGGCCCGGCATGCAGACCGTCCACCGCCAGTCATGCCAAAGTTTTAAACTAAAATCTCACACAATCACTTGGCACTCAGACTAAGTGTTTGGGGTGACTCTCAGCTACTCTAATGCCAAATCCTAACACAACATCTGTAAAAATGCCCGAGTTTTAGACATTTTTGTGTTCGGCAGCCGTCTTGAATCAGGTTGACTTCAAACGGTAATCTGTTGTAGAGGAACATCTAGTGATTAATCTCTTCAGCCTAATCCTGACCCTTTACCTTAAACCTAACCTCACAGGTACATACTTAACCCTAACCTTAACCCTTAACTTAGTTCATAGTTTAACTCTAACCCTAACCCCTGACCGTGTGGACCAGGGAAATGTCCACGAGACAAAACGTCCTCAAAAGCATAGTATAAATAAAATGTCCACACACACACACGATTGCCCACTTTTCAGGCACTAACTATAAAAACTTAGTAAAAGAAAACACTAATATTGTTTACTAAACTTTGTAATTGTTGTGTTGTGTTGTTATTTTTAGGTGTAATTTCTTGTTTTCTGAACTCCTCTTTAGTTTTCTGTTGGAGAAATCGTAACCAGCGAAAATAATTTCCTGCATTTTCAACATTTTACGTTTAGCGCAGTATTTGACTTTGTATTGTGGCAGGAAAACAGCTGGCGTTTGGTTTCAGAGCTTTGCGTCATTAGAAATGCCCTTTTTTTAAAAAAATCTGATGACTAACCCGGAGGCGTGGTTCACTTCTGAACCTCGAGCTGTTTGTGGTTCAAATCAGCCTCGGAGTTATATTTACTTCCAACGCTTGTGGTCAGTTCTACATGTCAGCCACTTGTTTGCATCCAAGTAGTTTCTCAGGACATTTAACACAGATTACCTTCTTCTTTTTTTCTTTTAAAGAGAAGATGTTTACTCCAGATCTGGTTTTTAAATGCAGAACAGTTAGTTGTAGCTCTTGGGTTGCCTTTCTCTGGTGTGGAAAAAGAAAAAAAAAAAAATGAGAGTAATTTTTTTTTGGGGGGGAAAGTGCTGCTTATGATTCTGAATCAAATCCAGTCATTTCCTGAATGCTGAGCCAGAGCTACTCAGCGCTCCGTATAAGGAAAAAGTATTTGCATGAAGGAAAGAAAAAAAAAACTGGGCTTATAGAACAAGATGGGTGTTGAAATTCTGATTGTATGAACCTTTTAGGGCTGTGGTTGTGTTTTAGGTTTTAAGTTAAACTCATTTTTTCTGGGGTTTTTATTGCACATAGTTTTAGTATATTTCGATCTTATGTCACGTTGCGGTAATGTCAGATCAGTTTTCTCTGCTGTGTTTTTATGTTTGGTGGGAAGTCTATGCTTCTATAGTGATGCTGTTGCTATGCCAACACTACATGTCGTACCACTCGTCCCTTGTGTTTGTGCTCACGTGTGTTTGTGTGTATATATCTGTATTTACTTCACCAAAAGACCTGCGTTCACTATTGATAATTAGCTGAAAGGCAGTTTTGAATCATTAAAACTAAGAGGGGAAAAACATGTGTATCAAAAGGAAAAGAGAAGAGGTTAGTTGTGATTTTAAATGAACAACATTGATTTGTTTAGTCATTGAGAGTACAGGATGCTAGTTTACGTGTTCATCTAAAAACAAAAAAACAAAAACGGAAGAATTAAAAATGTGACAAGTCACACCTGATATGTTGTGCAGCCATATAGTGTCTGAATCCAGACCGATGAAGGAGATTAAATATTATGTGACAGACAATTGTTTATCTTTATCCTTCCTGGTTCAAAGGTTTCTAAATTGATGGAAAGCCGTACACCTTCAGCTCTGGCAGCTGTGGGATTGTTCCACGCTCCTCCCACATATCGTTGTGTGTTTGTGTGGCACTCCTTCACTGTGCAGCTACTCCCACAATCTCCCACAGTATGAAGGAATATTTTCTCAGTCCACAAGCCTTGTTGAGCAAAGCAAAACAAGCTGAAGAATATTTGACATTTCCTTCCTTTGTCTCCAGTTTATTATCTCTACCATTTTGGTTTGGCCTCCTTTCATTCCTGACATAGCTCAGTAAAGTTATACACAGCATGCTTATGTGTGTGTGTGTGTGTGGTTATGTCCGTTTGCTCTCCTGATACTGGTTTCCCACCTGAATAAAACCTAAGCAGGCAACATTTTTTTTAAGTCAGTGGCAGTGAAATGATACTACAGTATATAAAATACTAATTGGGGATTAGAAATCAGTGTTAAAATAACTTTTCTCTACATTATCATGGCTTAAAATCAGTTGAGCTCATGCAAACACTGTTGTGTATATTGTGCTTTTATTGTTTGCCCACAGTATGTCATGTTTTTCTTTTATTAGATATATTCCTCAAAACACAGTGAGGCCTGGGATCCGGCTGCAGTTTGCAGAAAACTCATCTTTCTCACATGATGCTTGTGCAGTCTGCCATTTTATTATATGTTAATCATCATATCAGCACTCTGTGTATTGATAATAAATATATACATATATATATTATAAATTAACTTTTTTGCTCCTGTCTAAACAACACCTGGTGAGAATCTGAGCATTTTGCAGAATGTCTTTTTGAGGAATTTGGTTCCTAGGAGCAAAATTGGGGCTTTTGTGGGGTGTCATTTAGTTTTGTTTTGTTTCATGTCTTTAGAGTATGACTTTCCATCGTTTATTTATGTTTTGTTTGTATTTGCAAATGACCTCATCATTGTGTTGTGAAATGGTCTGTAAAGAGGCGAGCGTTGTTTTTGTCTTTTACCTGAAACACTGTGAAACTGTGTGATCTGAAAACTCATCAGGAAGCAGCGTTCCCACTGAATTAGGCTGAAAAGCTGTCAACGTTCCTCAGCATCTCCCTATAACTGAGGCTGTAAAGTGGTTTTATTTTGTTGGCGTTACAAAAAAAAATACCCAGGAGGATATTAAATGCTTCTGGCTCTCCTTCTTGGTTTGGTCTTTTAAAGTTAATTACTAAAGACAAAAAAGGTTTATTTAGCACTTTGGTGTTGCTTATATTTCCATGTTGTTTACATTTGTGATGATGGATCTAACCCGTTTAAATGTTTTTCTCTATCAAGCTTGATTCAGTTATAACATTGCCTTATCTATTTAAAGACACATTTATATTTAATTCAATAATTTAGAGAAAAAGTTGAAATTTCACTCCTTCAAATAGATTTTCTTCAATTGATGGTATAGAAAACCATATTTTTGCCGTCACCTCATGAACAATCTCTTTAAGAACATTTCTTTGCTCATTCCTAAATTCTATCCTCAGACTTTATCACTGAATCGTGAGGAAAAAGAGAGTTAACGTGTGTGCTGACGAATGGGTGCTCTCAGTGGCTTTGAGCAGCTCTTCATTCAAAAGAAGAAAAAAAAAACTGACTTCAATAACGGCACACTGTGAGTCCGGTCCAGTAGCCAAACTATTCTGACTCATCGGTCATGATGGATGACCCCGGTCCTCCTGAGACTCCGCTACAACAAAAACCGGAAACGTGAGAATGTGGATCAAAGTTGGGTCGAAGCAACACGACGCACTTTTGGGAATCTGAGCTCGCGCTGTTTGAAAGTTGCTCAGCCGGGGAAATGTGCACACATCTAGTTATGGTTCGATTAGTTCAACAGTTTGATCCATTTTTACCTCCCCGTCTGTGTTTCTGTACGACCCTGATTCTAGATTTGTCTTTCTGAGCAGCCTACAAACTGTACATTGTGTGTTTCAGGGAAGCCGGGGGCACTACCGGTACCACTGGCAGAGCCACAATGTCAAACAGAGCGGCGTGGATGACATGGTCCTGCTCAGCAAGATCAACGAGGACGCCATCGTGGACAACCTCAAGAAGAGATACATGGATGACTACATCTTTGTATCCTTTGCTCACGTTTTCTGTTCGTACACCGGTGAGGAATGGCCGAGTGTCTCGTCCCTGCTCGTTCCCAGAAAAGCTGAATGCTCGTTCACTGTGAGATGGTAGCAGTGAGTAATAGGTCAGTGATGGAAGGTGACGAATTCCCGGTAGGGAAAGGGGATTCTTTGTTTGTACCCATCACCCAGATATCTTATTTCCTGGTCTTTCACAAGAGTCAGACGTGCTGAAGTTTGTCTCACTGTGGTGTAAATTGTAAAAGAAAACGAGTGAGCTAAGTCAGATAAAATCTGCCTTTTCTTTTGGATTGTAGTTCTCCTTTCGATGGACGTCCTGGGAGTTAACATTTTCATACAGTACGCTGCACAAATGCCACATTTAGGGTTTTAAATGCAGCTGTGGCTACACACATAAGCTGTTCATAACGTGCAACAAGCTGAATGAATGAATACCCTCTTTGAATGTTCTCAAAGCAGCTCATTGCATGAATTTCGTCCCCTCTCTGGCTGTTCACAGGATTAAGAAGTTTGGTAAATGCTGGCAGTTTTAAGGCCGTCACCACTGAGGCAGGCTATGATTTTGAGAAGATTAAATAGCTGTAACTGGGAGGTCTGCCTGCCAAGACTGTGGGTCACTGTGGGCCACCCACAATAGCAGCTTTATTTGCTGTTAGCAGCCTTCTTGTCCTCGGAACATAAAAGTTCAGCATTACATGTCATTTGTAAGCACTTATAGGTTCAAGGATGCTGCTGCTACACTGTTGCACTCGCATCTCAGGTTAAAGGTTAAGTAAAATAGTTTAGTATAGTAATTGCTCCTATTAATGACATTATTTCTACTATTTCTATATTTTAATTAGCTGGTCTGGCTTCTGTTACTTACGACACTTAATGACAAATCATTAGGCTTCTGGGCTTTTTTTTCTTTCTTTCTCAAAAATCCACATCCTGCTGGGAGTAACTAAGGACGCCATGTAGCACCTACCAAAATGGCAGCACAAATTCTCAGCTTGTTCCCACAGACTGCGGTCAGCCATTCCAGTGTCTGTTTAAATGTAAAATGTAAATGCACGGTACTTTATATTATGTATGTACTTTATATATTTGTACTATATATTTCAGTGGTTAACTCATTTCTCTCTTAAACGACTTTGTCATGTCCTCCTTTCAAGTCGTTTGTAACACGGTGTACGGTTCGGATTTGTTTGTTTGATCTTTAACACGTTTTTTATCAGACATACATCGGTCCTGTGCTTATTTCTGTCAACCCCTTCAAGCAGATGCCATACTTTGGAGACAAAGAAATAGAGATGTATCAGGGAGCGGTAAGTACATGGCAGCTATGAACTAACCAGAAAATAAAAGCAAATAAGAACATAAAGACATGTTATCAAAGTGTTAGATTTAAGGTGATAAAAGTCTGAGGTGGTGCAAAGCGTTTATTTTTTATTTAGACTATTTTTTTGTTGTTTTTTTGATTGTTGACTTTTACTGACTTCTAGGCTCAGTACGAAAACCCTCCCCACATCTACGCTCTGGCAGATAACATGTACAGAAATATGATGATTGACCGGGAGAACCAATGTGTCATCATCAGGTAAAACTCTTTTCATTCTTCACCTTCTTTTATGTTTTATAAGCTAATGAGATGTGACAACCAAATTACACAACATGCTCTCAAGAGCAGATTTCTCCTCATTTTCTGTAAATTTTACCGTTTTGTCTATATTTTCTGTGGGAATGTGCTAGACAGTCGGGGATGATTTTTCTGTGTAATCTGATCTGTGACATCACAAAGCCGACGGGATGTTTAGGTAATGCCAATGAATGAAGGTGCAACAGGAGAACAGACCAAACAGGTTCCACTACAGCTTCCGCTACAGCTGACCGATCAAGAAAGATACAGATCTCTTTTGTGTTTTGCCTCTGTGTTGCTTTCAGTTGAATCTAAAATGAGGAATAAAATGTAATATCCAAATGAGGAATAGAATAAACGAAAAGTTGGATCTGGACCGATTTACCTCAGGATGTAAGATGGAAACAAAGCAGCTGCTGTGGTGTATTTTTAAAGAACTTCCTGGTTTAAGTAGAAAAACACCTGCAGCTTCTTGGCTCAGATTTAATGGCCTCCTAGGTTTAGGGACGTTTTAGGTACTTTTAAAGGCTTTTGCTGCGTTTGCTGGTGGAACGTTTAAACCTTTAAACACTCCTGACTGAGGCTTCATCCTGCGTTATCTAAACAGCGTGGTTTCCATATCTCTGACCTCATGACGTAGGACCCTGCTTCAGCACTCTGGTTTGTTTGGATAGGCAGCAGTTGCTTCATAAAGGCGCTGAGGTGGATTTTATGAGCAACTAAATCAGCAAACAGGAGCTTAAAAAGCGGTTTCACGATGAACTAAGTCTCGGTGAACATAAATGCAGTAAACTGCTGGACGTGCTTTGTGGTTAAGATCCGTCTGAGTTGGTTGATGATGAGGGAATGTCAGCATGAAGTGGTCGGGCAGTTAGGAATCCCTGATTCCTGTTGTTTTAACTAGATGGTAGATTATATGTACTTGTTTATTTTCTCCTTATTATAGTGTGTGACTAATATGACCTTCCTTCGACGACTGGATCAAATATCTCAAAGTTTTAGAAACCTTTTGGTGAGATGCGGTCGACCTTTTATCTCCACCTTCATCAGCCATGATTCAGCCAGTGGTTTCGACCCCAGCTGTGGCACTAATTGTTTTTTGTTTCTTTTTGTCAGGCTGCTCCTGTTTTCATTGTACATGTTGTCTGCATTAAGCCTTTTGTTTCATTGATGTGGCCTTCCTTCTCCTCTTCCTTTCCAAGGAAGTGAGGGCAGCAGATTAAGTCATTGTGGTTGAGTGGTGGACGATGTATTGTGTTATTTTCAACAAGCCTATGTCACACTGTAGACAGGGTGTTGGAGTTAGTGTCAGATGCCCCAGAAGCCAGATTCAGGAAGCTTTATTCCTTTATGATGCTTAATGTGTGAAACAAAAATACATGGAAGTGAGGTTAGCCTCTGGAATGAACTCTGCTGCTACCAAATCCGCCTTTACGCTTTATCTTTTGTCTCACTGTACACTGCACATGAATAGATCTGCATGTTTGAAATACCAGACGTTATCATTTACAATTTGAACTGGCAGGGAAACGTGCAGCCAAATCTCATCGGACAGTTGTAAAGGAGAGTGAAGTCTTTGAATCGTGATATCGTACTATCTAGTGAAGCAAATGTGTTATTGTTGTGACCTTAAAGGCAGCAGCGTTTTATGCATTTCTTCTCAAAATGCTAGGTCTTTGATTATTTTAATTTTGTGAGTTGTAAGGTAAGGACTCTAATAGGGATCTCTGGCTCATTATGAATCTTTTTAAAAGTGCCGTACATAGACGAGTGATGCCAGCAAAATTAGAATCTCTGTTGTCTGCACACTCCTTGCATTGTTTAAATGTACAATCGTTTGTAAAAGCTAATACTTCCTTCTCCGTGGTGTCGAGTAACTTATGTCCTTATTTGGTTAACAAATTGTTGCAATAGTTAACAATGCCTTCAGGTTTCAGACTTCACCTTTTCTGAAGCCGAAAGAGCAGGACTCCCACCAAAGCTTATGCTCAAAATAGCATCATCAAAGAAAAACTTTCGGGAGCAGAAACAATGCTTTCAGACAGAGATCAAAGTGTATCTATATGAAAAACAAGGCAGAACCTTTTTCTTTTTGTGACTTGATTTCAAGCTGCTCCGGGGAAATCCAGATAAAGGTGGAGGATCTGGTAGGAGCAGGGAGGGATTTAGGGGGATGGGAGTAGTCGCACAGAGACTCCAATGTAATAATGCTGCTCCCATGACTTCCTCTGGCAGCCCCTTAACAGTCTGCAGCTGTGTTTCTTACAGTGGCTGGACTAACTTCACTCTGCTTTAAGGCTCAGGCACACACACACACACACACAC
>JAVKLF010000038.1:6847609-6858491 GCA_034783495.1 Millerichthys robustus
TGGAATCAACCGTTATTAAATATAAAAACAACAAAGAAGGCTCCAGATTGTTGAGTTACTTTCTCTACATCTACCTGCTACATTTCTACTTAAAAAGATTTCAGGAAAAAACACAACTTTGGCTTCTTTTTGTTAGAAATATTTTGTTTGTTTTTGTCACAGAAAGACGAGACGGAAAGAAAAGTTGAATTTAATATTCGCTGAAAACACGCAGATCTCTGAATGTTCTTGTCTTTTACTTTGAAAACACGGCAAAGATAACGTTGGCTATATGTTGAGGCCAATTCAGATTTCTTGGTTGGTGGTTTATTTCTCTTCAAAGAAACAACCTTGTGCGAATGAATCACACACACAGACCACCTCCCCCCACGCTTCAGCGTTCCCAAACGTTTTAGGAATTCGGATCGATGACCTTAGTCAGTTGAAGGTCCTTGCTTGTTTTAATCATTAACTGTTTTCTTTGTTCAGGTTTATTTTAGTTGCCATGGGAGTGTCTGCTGTAATTTTTAGATTTGTAATCATTTGTTTATCCGAGGAGACAACCTTCGTGTCTAACTCGTCACCGTTTGTCCCCTCACAGCGGCTTCATCAGAGCTCTGTTTCCAGAAAACCTCAACGCTGAGAAGAAGGGTCGACCCACCACCGCTGGCAGCAAAATAAAGGTAATGGGATTCAGTGACGTACGCATCCGTGTGTTTCACTTGAACATTAACTTCGTCTGCCTTCATCGTGATCTTTGCCCTCCTCCCTTTCTGAATGTTCGCTCTGAATCCTCCCTCCAGAAACAAGCCAATGATCTGGTGAGCACGCTGATGAAATGCACGCCGCACTACATCCGCTGCATCAAACCAAACGAGACCAAGAAGCCCAAAGACTGGGAGGAGGGACGGTGAGTGATGAAGCACGGCGTCCCTCGGCTCAAACCCACACAAACAAAAACCGGGAGTCTCCTTTCTGGTGGTTTATTTAAATGTTTTTTCTCCCTAAAACTTCAGAAACAGAGTTAATGATCCTTTATGTTTCAGTTATGTAAGCTGCTAACAAGGAAATTGTCAACATGTTGATCACTGCCCAGAGCCAATAAATAACCGTGGCGGACGTGATTATTGTTTAACCAAAGTATCTAAGGTGCTTCTAACCGCTGATTAATCAAAAACAACCCTGAGGAGTTTTAGTTTGGAGAGAAGCTCGATTATTTCTTCTAATTAGCTTTTTTGTGTTGTTGTTGTTCATCTAAAGACGTTTTCTTTACGCCTTTGGTCATGAGTTTCTCTCGCTCTCTACCCTCCCTGCACATCGGGTTTGGGCGCTCCACATTCACGTTAAGAGTCGTGTCGTATTGTTTGGAGCTTATGACCTTCCTGTTGGGAGCTGTGTGCAACGTGGCTCATTAATTAGCTGCGGAAGTTCTGTTTTCACAGGAAGTCGGAGTGTACGGACCGGTGCTGAAGCTCTTTGTTTAAGGAAAATGTTGAGAACAAGCAGCTGTTTTGCATACAATGACCTGCAATTATCGCTTCCCCCGCAGCGCGGTGAAAGCGTCGAGTCTCTTGAAAAGTTTGTTTTGGTTTTTTTTATTTAGTTTGTAACTCAGTCGAAACAAATTTGTCCGTTGATGGAGGATACGGTGTAAAAAAATGAAGTCCATCAGTACCTTTTAATGTGACGTTCACCCGTTCTGTGTTCAGAGTGAAGCACCAGGTCGAGTATCTGGGTCTGAAGGAAAACATCAGGGTGAGGCGTGCTGGCTACGCCTACCGTAGAGTCTTCAGGAAGTTCCTCAACAGGTATCGCACCTCAGACCCACCAGGTTCTCACGTTGGGTCTTTTGAGTTGCCGTTGAGCTGGATTTTGACCTCCTGAATCTGACTTTTCAAACAGCCGTGATTTCAGTGTTGGTAACTGTGGTCCTCAGGTACGCCATCCTGACCAAAGAATCCTGGCCAACGTGGCGAGGAGATGAGAAAAAAGGCGTCCTTCACCTCTTACGGTCTGTCAACATGGACCAGGATCAGTTCCAGCTCGGCAAAACCAAGATCTTCATTAAAGCCCCTGAGTCGGTGAGTTTGTATCTCTGAAGGAACTCAGCTCAGGAACATGAGTGACTAAGCTGGAACCTACTTGTCTGAATTCTCTGAACTGAAATGACCCGTGAGAACGCCTGCCTGGTTTTATTTTGATAGCAGGAGTTTAAAAAAAAACCCAAACTCAGCATTTTTCACTCTGAGCACCATAAAAGGCAGCGGAGTCCCAAAATCACGCTCGAGTCCTGCAGGGGAGGGGGGGGGGGTGAACCCGACCCCTGTTCCACGTCAGCAGTGAGTCAACGTCGCTCTGAAACTAAAACACGAGCTCAGGCGGGGGGGGAAAGGAGGGGTGGGATCGTAAAGGCTCGTCTTTTTCTGCCATCACTACTTTTCTTCACGACTCTTATGAAAGCAGCGCTTGTGTGACGTCTGCGTTCTCCTTTAGTACCAGATCAGACGGGAGCGGGGGCAGGCAGGTGCACACCCGCTGATGTATTTTTAGCAGCTCACACACACACACACACACACACACACATGTCCCTCTTCATTCAGACCGTACAGCTGATCTTGAATGCTCGTACTCAGTTATCGCAGACCCCCACCCCTATCCCCCTCCTGACGGGCCGAGAGTCCGAGTCACTGAGGTGCTCTGATGAAATGCAAACATCACACAAGGCTGATCGCTGAAATGAGCTGCCAGGCGTCTCCAAACCGACCCGTCTGATTAAAAACACTGACACCAGTTAATCATCTGACGTGGGTTTTTTTTTTTTTTTTCTTCATTCGTGCAACAAGTGAAGTTTGTTCGCCGACAGGCCGCTTGCTGAAAGACTTTCCCAAAGAGATGATGAATTTCTTTGGTGTCTTGTCTTTTCTCTTTCAGACAGATTAAACAGTAAAGACAGAGGTGAAGGACAGTTTCATTTGTGTTTGTCTGTTGTCAAATTATCTCACGATCTGCTGGTTGAATTTTAATGAAACTTAAAGAAAGCAATTATTGGATGCAACCAGTCTACAACTGATTAACTTTGAAGTTAGTCCAATAAGTCCTCCACAGCTAATTGACATTATCTAAAAATAAAAATGGCTAATGCAGTCCATTTTCAAATAGAGCTAAACCTTTACGTGGTGGTTGCTGAGAGTTGTTCACAACACCTGCAGTGAGCACGTTAATTGCTGTATTGGGATTGTCTGGCTGTATCGATTATCATTTCTCAACACAAGATGAGATGATTTATGTTGGGTCACTCTTTGGCTGAAAGCCTCTGAAACCTCAGTGGTTCTGTGACGTCACGTATGCGTGTTGTGACCCGGAGTGTTTCTTTTCTGCGGCTGAAGTCTCGTGTTGTGTGTTTGGCTTTGGTTGGGGTGTCCTCGTGCGGTTGGCTTTGTTGATGCCGGGCCTCGTTTGGTAGAGAGGACGGGATGTTTAGTCTGGCACAGAAAGGGCAGAGATTGTGATTGTGTGTTAGGAGGGCCGGCAGGAAATGACACGGGCTGGTAAAAAGTCTGGAGTTCTGCTGGGACAAAGTGTACTGAGGTTAATCACACAGAGCAGCACGGATAAATGCTTCTTAATTAGGACAGTTTTAACTTTCAGTGTTCTATTAGTTGCCTCCCCATCAATATTATCATCACTTTTAGTTTCACTAAACACATACAGCAAAATGTACAGAAAGATGATGTGGAATTAGATTTTTTTCCAAGAATTGAACTACCTAAATATGTCAATTTGAGTAAAATACAATCCTGACTCAGTAGCTGAACCATACGAGACAGCGTGTGACTTCTGGTTACAACCACCTGTTTACAAACCAAGGTTTAAGCTTTAAATCTGACATTCAAAAGCTAACGGATGGCTTTATGACGTCTGGGTTCATCTTTTTATATAAACGGTTTGCAAAGTGGATGTAAATTTGAAAGATTCTCCCTGGATTTGTCTCCGTGTTTGAGCCCGTTTTTACACATAACAGACATTTATAACGACGAGAAATCTGGAAATCACGACAGAAATCACAGTACTTGTAAGGACAGTAGACAGTAAAACATGTACAGGGAGCTCGGTGTCCCTAGAACTGATTTTGTGTGAGCTACTCTACTGCGGCGTGTTTACTTGTCTTCTATTCAGTGTGTCTGTTTACACGCTGAAGTGTGATTTCTGACACTTTGGTTTTTTTTCCCTCAGCTCTTCCTGCTGGAAGAGACCAGGGACCGAAAGTTTGATGGCTACGCGAGGACCATCCAGAAGGCCTGGAGGAAATATGTTGCTCGTAAGAAATATGTTCAGATGAGAGAAGAAGGTGAGCAAAGCCACCGCCTGCTGCTTTCCTATTCGTCTGCTTTCTGTCTTCATCTCTTAGCTGGATTTCTGCTTTATTTGTATTTTTTTAAATTCAGCTTCCGATCTCCTGCTGAACCGAAAAGAGCGTCGACGGCACAGCCTGAACAGAAACTTTGTGGGGGACTACCTCGGTATGGACGACCGACCCGAGCTTCGACAGTTTCTGGGCAAGAGAGAAAAGGTTGACTTTGCTGACAAAGTGACGAAATATGACCGCCGGTTCAAGGTTTGGTTTGATGTTTTCAGAGTTTTTTTTTTGCCAATAGCTGCCAAAACATTCTAAAATAATGATTGTGTTTTTCTTTTTGCATTCAGGGAATTAGGAGGGACTTGGTTTTGACTCCTAAATCTTTGTATCTGATTGGAAGAGAGAAGGTTAAACAAGGGCCAGAGAAAGGTCAGGTGATGGAGGTGCTGAAGAGGCGGATTGATGTGGAGAAAATCTTGGCGGTGTCTCTCAGGTAAAAACTGTCTCAAAATGCACTTTTCGTTCAGACGTACAACAAACTAGATTCTCGTTCTTTTTGTTGTTTAGTCTCAAGCAAGTCAAGTCTTGCGCTTCAGTTCTTTTATTCTAGATTTGTACGTTTGGCTCAATAAAAGGGAACGGTCCTCTTCTTTTAACTTAGCTTTAAGGCTTCTCGTCACCAATGAATCCAAATTCAAAACCTTTTTTTTAAACTTATTGCCAAATTTCTCAGAAATAAAGCATTTTTGAATCCCTTAAGTTTTACCAGAACAAGCTCAGCTGCAATCTAATGTGATTTGGGGGAATCTCGCGTGACTTGTTAGCAATTAGCAATTTTGGCCCAATATCTGGAGAAACTGGCTAACTTTTAGCCATTTTTGTGTTTTTAAGCTCAGTTTGCTGTGGCAGCCATCTTGAATTAGGTTGACTCTAGAGGTTTATAGGTTGTACGTGTTCTTCCAATGATTCTTTTCTGCAGATTTTATTTAAATTGTTCTGTGGTTCGTGGTATAATTTGGCAACAGACGAGCGCGCAGAAACACGGACTTTGGAAGAAATAAAAGTTAAAGTTTCCATGTTCCTGTGAAAGTCACACAAGGGACACGGAAAACATGTGGGGTGAATTAAAGGTTTCATAGGTGCTTTTCTGTGCACAGGTTTGAGTAAAAACAGGTTGTTGCTGAATGAATGCACAGTCAAATTCCCTTCAGGAAATGTGGATTTGTTTCTTACAGAAGAAAGAACCTGAAGTTGTTTTCTCTTTGTTGTTGATGGAAAGACTGTAGATCTGGTTCAGTGCTGGTTCTGGGAGCTGGTGGCCTTTGAGTCAGGGCGCTAATACGGACCAGGTGGTGTTATTATGAGCGAAAGCAGGAGCCTGTTTCAGACAGAAACTCCCCGTCAGGTCGAGGAACAAAACATCCTCGTGTTTGTTTCAGGCATAAAGCTGTCGTCCCTTCTTAGACGTGAAAGGCTTTGTGGGGCTCCTAACACAAGAGTGAAAGCTGACTCCCCATCTTAGCTTCCACAGAAAAACAAAACTTCTTCATGAACGACCACGGTCTTTGTCAGATTTGTTTCTCATCGTATCTAACGTCATGTTTTTTTTTTATTATTTTAAATTAGTGACGAGCTTTTTAATCAACGCTTTAATCTTTGGTTTCAGCTCACTGCAGGATGACTTTATGATTCTGCACGAGCAGGAGTACGACAGCCTGCTGGAGTGCGTCTTTAAAACAGAGTTCATCAGCTTACTGGCCCGAAGGTTCGAGGAGAAAACTCGGAGGAATCTCCCGCTCAAGTTTAGTAACACGTGAGTGAACACGCGAAGCAGAGAGCCACAACGAACGAACGACTTCTGGAACCAAACTGTTTCCTTTAAACTTAAAAAAAAAGAGCCTAATTATTCTGAAGATGCTGAAAATGTGCCTCATTTTGATTCGGGAAACTTTTCAGACTGGAGATGAAGTTGAAGAAGGAGAACTGGGGCTTCCTGAGTGGGGGCAATTCCAGACAGGTGGTGTTCGTGCAGGGCCAGGGAGACATCGCTGTTATGAAGCCTTCGAGCAAATCTCTGCAGATCAGCATCGGACCAGGACTTCCCAAGAACACGCGTGAGTATCAACAGAACCACCGTTCAACGAGCCATCAGTGAATTTTGACACAGAAGGAGCCAAAGTATCACAATCACGATTATTAAAATAATAAGGAACGTGTGCTGCCTTCACGTTTGTATTTTTGCTTCTTATATTTTCTGGAAATATCTCAGGTCCAACCAAGAAGGGCTTCAGTCAAAGTCGCTCCAGTGTGGCCAGATCCCACCAGAACAAGCCATCCCGGACAGCACCAGGACCCCCAGGTACCCCCCACCGTCTCCGCACATCGGCAGCTTCCGTTCTCATCGGCTGTACAACCTGCTCATATCTGCTCTCTCTGTAACAGCTCACCAGAACGGCGGCCCGAAACACTCGAACCACATCGCCAATCAGAGGAACTCGCAGCACCACAGCCAGAGACACCCCCCGCCCGGCAATACAGCTCGCCCCTTCCTGCCCAGCAACAACAACCAGCCGAAGGAGCGAGGAGGAGGAGGAGGCGGCCGGCAGCAGCCGAACCTGGACTGTCTGAGAGTCCCAGACCAAGGAGCTGCAGGGTGAGTCCAGCACACAGACCGTCGGAGAGGGGAAGGTTTTATACGTGCAAACACAAAATACGGGAGAACTTTAATCAAAAACTGTCTGTTTCCATCTAGGTCATTAGTTCCCAAAGTTAGGGTCTTGAGATGAAGCAAAACTGACTCACCAAATGAATGTTACATTTTTGTCATATTTGTAAAGAAAGTGTTATTTGCTAATTAAAACAGTATTGGTGTGTTTTTAGTCATTTATATCCCAGTTAGTAATGTTTGTCTACTTTGACCAAAGACAGCTGGGTGTTACAAATTGATGTTATATTGTGGGTCAGAAGCTAAAACATAATTTAGAAGCACATACTGAACAGCTGAACCCTTCAGAAAGGTTTTTATTCACTTCTCAAAGGATCTAGTTAACTTGAAAGGTGTTACTAGTTTATCAACTCGACTCGTACGTAACAAATGTTTCTAATGACCTTTAAACCTATGAAAAAAAAACAAGTATGTGGTACAATTTAATTTTAAAAAGTATTTTATTAGTGGCAGTTTTAGATTTAACTTGCATTGTTTATATGTGTTAAATGTTGATAGTTTTTTTTTTAATTATTTTCTTTGCTTCACATGCAGGGATAGAAACTTGTAATTCAAAGTGCACCATATTTACACAAAGAGATACTCTGGTGTTGCTTCCTGAATTTGACATAATTTGGCTAATTCGTTCTCTTATAGTTCTGGAGACAGACGGACAGCTCCAAATGGAGAAAAGTGAGTTTGGGGTGTTTGCAGTGTTTTGGGTGGTGGTCAGGACTAAAAAAGAAAGCTTCTGATCATATTTGGTCATCTGTTATTTTACTTCCTTTTGCTGGTTAATCTCAATGTTAAATGGGACTCATTCGGTGAAAACATTTCTATTATACAAACTGTAAACACACTGTACAACTGCATCCGAATGGCATCATCTATGTTTTCCTCATCTGATCCTCTGTCAGTGCAGTACTTCACTCCCTGTCTTCTGTATTCTCTTTGAATTGAAGTTAATTAAATTAAAAGACTGACTGAGGATCAGTTGTTTCTGCTCTAACAGGTTTGGTTCCTCGTGCAAAGTGAGAGCTTGTCTTAGAGCGCCATCTTGTGGCTGAAAAGTGAACTGCTACTGAAACACACTGATCATCGTCTACTGCAAAGAATCTGTATCTTGATCAATTCTTTTAATGTTGCAACAGTGGGAATTTTCCTGCTGAGGGACGAATAAAGGATTATTCTAGTCTATTCTAGTTTCATCTAGTCTTAAAAAGGTTTGAGCACCAGGATTTATTTGGTCTTGTGGACCACCTTGTGACTGCAAAAGATTTTTTTGATGATTCTACAGAATGTGGGGTAGTTACACCTGCGCAGGTGGTAGAGAAATTCCTCTTGACCCAGATTTGCTTGCTCATCTATGTGTAATTTGTAGCTAAAAAAAACACCAAAAAATGTTTTCTGTGCTCTACTCTCAGCTTATCGTGACTGCTGGGTTGTTTCTCCTTTTGTTTCTTGATACTTCAGGGCCCACAGACCTTCAGTCAGCAGACCCACACCAGGAGGAGGACGACCCAAGCCGGCGCCCAAACCCAAACCCTACGTGCCTCAGTGCAAAGCTCTGTACGCCTACGACGCTCAGGACACAGACGAGCTCAGCTTCAACACCGACGACGTCATCGACATCATCAAAGAGGGTAAGTGTGCCAAAAAAAGGCAACTCCTTTTTTGTTTTGTTTTTTTCTTTTCATTTGAACACTAACTTTGCCGTGTTTGTTGAGCAGACGCATCTGGATGGTGGACGGGACGACTCCGAGGGAAGCAGGGACTTTTCCCCAACAACTATGTCACAAAGATCTAGGAGCCGGTCGGTTTTCAGGAGCGAGAGGCCTGCTGCGTCCCCTCTGACCCTCTCAGAGGACGGGACAGAGCCCAGTCGGAGAGACGGACACTGTGAGACTCTTCTTCTACTACTGCCTTATGCCACACGAATGTCAGCTCCACCAGCAGAACAAACATCCGTCAGAATCCGAAATGAGGCCGTTTTCTAAAGACGAGGACGTCGGGGCCCTGGGGGTCCGTTTCTCTCTACAGTCCCTTTGAGTACTGAACAAACTATTTATTGTATTTATAGATTTCTGTATTCTCCTTCTACTTCCCTTATTGTATCTCGCTGAGGATCGAGGCGTTGAAAGGAAATCCGCTAAATCTCTGGGACCAGGCTGTGAATTTTAGTCTCGACGTTTTAAATTTTAACCGTCGAAGCGAACACCCTCGTGTCAAAACTGAAGGGACTTCTATTTTAACAGGAATATTTATTTTCTTGGAAAAACTATCTGTAGGAACAGACGCTCGATAAATCACAATGAAGGCAATATTTTTCCAAGTCTCTTCTGAAAACAAATGGGCATCGGGGGGTAATGTAGGGAATCAAACCTGTCATCTGGATTTTATTGTTGTTTTTTGTTGTTTTACATCATATTTCAATCATGTATACTGTAACTTGAGCATGCTCGGTGGTGTATTAGCACTTTATTGGTACAGGTACTACCTTGGACACAGACACCATTGCTCCTTCGCAGCCAGTAGGGTTAGTCTGGAAAGGACAGATCGGAACGCGATAAGCCGAGTTACTGAGAAGAATTTGTTTACATGAAGTCAAAGCAAAATAATTCTGTACATGTGTTCATTTGTAGGAATATGCCTGTTTTTGAGTAGAACTTAAATTATTGTTGTTTTTTTTTAATTATCTGAAGAATATTGGCACACTTTTGCCCCTCGACACTTGTGACCCACATCATCACAAACTGGGGTTGGTTTTATGTTTTGGCCATTTGTTGTTTTAAGGTGACTGTTTTTGCTTGTTTGTCACATGACCACGTTACGCTGGGGTCAGGGAAAACCGCTGAGACTTCTGTTTTTAAACTGCACCGATATATTCTGAACTTTTAAAAGCCTCCTTGTGCAATACACACCAGTAGATGAGTATTTTTTTTATAAAGCGTGTAATATTGCATCATTACTGACTTTTCTCTGTTCTTATAAAAGCTCTGAACAGTTTATTATCCAGACCATAAATGAAATATTGTGCTATATGAAGGAAGAGGTGAAGCAAGTTAAATATGTTTTCTGTGGAATGAGAATGAGACATTTCTCGCTCTCGAGCAGTAAGGCTTTAAAGAGAATCCAGGTTTTAAGATTCTCTGCATTGGCTTCATTTTTTTCTTTAGACCCAGAGGTCTCGATTTAAAGGGTTTGGTTTAACATACTTTCCCTGCAGTCTTTGCATAAAAATAAACCTTTTGAAATCATTTTCCCCATATATGTTCTCACTGCAGTGTTGAAATTTTTACTTACATTTCTAACTGTTGTGCCTTTTCAGATTTGGCAAAATTCTTTCTTACGGTTTGGATTGACTCCATTTAAGATTTCTGTACAGCTTTTGTGAAACTCCTTGTAATAAACGCTTTCTCCACTTCATTCAATATTCTGTTTCTAATGAGAAATCACATAAAACACTTGGAACACTAACTAGAAATGTTGCTTTTATTTTGGATATTAACTGACCAAAATCAATAGATGTAAACAGACAGGAAGTCTGAAGCATTAGATTATTGTTCTGAAAAACGAAGAGGTCCATCAGCCGTTCAAAGGGGAGGATTTGATCAGTCTTCAGAGTAAACTACAAGGAAGTGAATGAATCACCTACAACTCTGAGGATGAGTTAATGATCAGATCAACACGTCCAACTTTTGGGACGTGTTTGGAAAAAGTCAAAACAAACCGCATTGCTTTCAGACATTTGAGTGGCCGAGTACAAAAAGCTGTCTGCAATGAATTCATTAAAGTGGACGAACAGCGCCACCCAGTGGCCTGACGTCACATCCTGACAGTGA
>JAVKLF010000038.1:6866578-6879039 GCA_034783495.1 Millerichthys robustus
TACATGTGGCATAGTTCAGTGTGACTTATAGTCAGGTGAGACCTATATATGATTTATTCCTCTTCATAACGCATTTTTTGATTGATATAACCCACGCGACACGGGTTTTATTCTTGATTCATATTTACCGTCCTCGTCCACAGTGAGATCCACCACCTCCCCAGCATTCTGACGCAGTGGCTGGATGACAGTGGAGAGTCTGTGACGTCCACGTGGTTCCTGGAGACGATTTTGAGAACAACTACTGCCCCAAATCCTTCCAAAACTCCCCACTGAGCGGGACCTGTAGACAAAAGAAAAAAAAGAGCACCTGTTACACAAAACTACAGCACTGGACCAACAGGATTATTCTCAGAGTTCTCAGAAACATTTGCTTAAGCAGAAAAACACTCCAATGACTTGACAGCAGCTGTTCTGGCAAATATATCCTGGTGCAAAAAGTAAGTGAAAGAGTAACACAAACAGCAGTGTTTAGATCTGTCCTGTAAAATTAGAAGTGCTGTTTATACTTCGGTTTGTGCATGCAAAAAAAATCACAGATCCATAAAAAAACAAGAAAATCTTTAAATATTTACATTTAGCCTATTTTCTGCTATTAAAATCTAGAGAATCAAAGCACCTATATGAAGGCTCAGCAAACACCTCGCTGATGGCGTCAAAATATTCCCATTATTTCCATACAGTACTTTGCATTTGGCTCTTTCTCTTCTCGTTTTCTTTTTAATTTTCTCTCTCCAAGGCTCCCGTTGCTCTTCTTTTTGGCCTTTGAGACTGGAGTGAGAACCAAGGGACCAGCCACATGTCCCTCCACGGCGTTGTAAAGCCGGGTGATCAGAGGGAAGAGGAATGAGCCCAGGAGACAACAAACTGCCTGGGAGGGCCGTAAAGCAGGCTGCCATGGAGATTTTGAGGCGAGGGATCTTGGTGCAGTTCAACGAGAGCTCTTTCAAATTACACAGCAAGAATGGGAAAAGGAACGAAGATCTGACAACATTTTTAGCTCTTTAACTCCTTATGACTAGCTCGCAAAACATAGCATCAAATAACTAAATAAATATTTATTGGAATTATCTTTATAACCTTTTTATTCAGGTTTACAACAGGCTGATGCTTCAGGTGAGCTGGAAGCCTAATCTTGACTTTTAGGATCAAAAGTGAAATTTCTTTCTTTGTGGAAACCTAATAACAACCATTCAATTAGACTATTTATTACAAAAAATTATTTAGTTAAAAAATGTTAGCACTAAAATAAAGTTGTTTTTTTAATTTGGAATGGGTCTTATCATACAGGAAACAAGGCCTGATCTAAAAATCATTCAATCAAAGCAGAACTATTAGAGGAGGAGTTCTGTCAGATGTGTAAAATGACCCGTTTACTGAAAAATAAAGCATGTTCACACCAAACACCGATATGTTACATGCTGACATTCATTAAATTTAAAACATATGCATAATAACACAATATTAAAACATAATGTTACAATTGGGGATAAAATATTGACGCAATCCTCTTTGTGCACAACATTCAGTTGAGTGCCGTCTTTCACCACATTCCCCAAATGTGTGTAATGCAGGAAATGCCTTCCTCAAGGCTGTTTACTATTGGGGGGGGATTCCCGTACGCTCTGTGTCCATCCAATCAGTTTCCTTTGAGATATGCCGCGCACGACACGTGGAATTAAGAACAAGCTTATTAAATACCATACTTCACAGACACAAAACAAGAAACTTGAAGCAAAAATGCAAATACAGGCATAAAAACACTTTTGTTCCTCCACAGAAAACCCACAGCTGTGAGAGTGGTATGCAGATAGAGAAAGAGGTTGTTGGTAGTAGGAGGGGGAGGGGGTGTCTAATTGGCCTGCCTTGTCTGTTTTGGGTTGATCCCAAAGAGCAGGACTTGACACTGGGGAAGAGTTGCAAATTAAGCCGACCTGGGATTATTTTGTAAATATCTGTTTACCACTGTAAATCCCTGAGGGTATGAGGTGTCAGTAGAGAGGAAAACAGTACATTATAAATATGATCACTATGGGAATGGGTGGCTTGGCAATGATGAGGCTGTGCCAAGCCAAAACCATGTGAGAAACGAGCCCATGGGATAGGAGGAGAGCTTAGAGCGAGTGTACTGTGGTATAATGTGAAGTACACTGCTGGGGATGATGCTGGAGACAGCTAAGGCTGGGAGTTTGGGAGTTAAAGAAGAGGCGAGGGCAGAAATAACAGCGTGAAGAGCGGTAAACAATTTGTCGCATCAAACTGTCCACGAACAAAACTAAGTTTTTCTTCATATTTTAACGTTTCTTTTCCTGGAACCTTTAGTAAAGAAATTTATTTATTACTAGAAAAGGTTTTATCAATTGCAAATGCTACGTTTAAATCTTCGTTCTCCTCTGGTAACGAAGTGGTTCGAATCTAAATTTGAAAACATCTGAGCCACTCTTCTGTCAAAAACACAAACAAATACAGAATTATACATCACTACTGATAAAACCAATCTAAGAGCCAAGTTGTATTGACAAACTACATACTAATATGTACTGGCACACCACATTGCCAGTGGTGCCACTGGATCTCTAGTAATGTGAACAAAGATTTTATTGCTCATACTTTGATTCCCATCCCCTCTTACTACTCTGCTGCCAATCAGCTTCTTCGTCTCATCTCTTTATTCTCTAATATAACATGACTTCTTTCAAAATGAGGGGGAAAGATTAGACGAATCCTCACTGTCCAGGCTCAGAAGTGATACAAAATGGGTGACACATAAAGACGTAGTCTCAGGAGACGATAATGGAGAGAAAGCAGTTGGTGAAAGGAGAATCAGAACAGCTCACACGAATCTGGCCATTAATGAGACGGGAAGTCACGTTATAAGAATGGGGAAATGGAGACTCAAAGGCCAAAAGGAGAACCAATGAAATCTTTGTGCACATAGCCAGTTGAATTCTTAGTTATAGTTCTTACCCTGCTGCTCTTTGTTCACATCTGGAATATCCTTCATTCGTGTATTTTTGATTAGTTATTTAAAAAGGCTTTTAAAAGTGTTAACATTCAGTTAAACTGGGTGGGTTGTGTAGGCGGGGCTGTCCCCATAAACACAACATGGCACTGCCCTAAAAATGCATACATTCCGGCTTCAATTTTGCACAATGGGAGATGGTGGAAACATTTGATTTATCTGTGATAATATTGAAGGTTCCTACCTGAATCCATCTCCGACTGTGACAATCTCAACTTCACTGTCCGTTGATGTGACGTTTATCTCCTCACTTGCAGGAACAGCAGGTACTGGAGCTGGAGACCCATCGATCACCACCACATCCTCATCCAAAGCGCCTGAACACATCACTGGAAGTTAGTAAAATAGTGAAATACACCAAACAATCGAATCTAAAGGGTAACCATTTCACAGAGCAGGTTTTAGCATAACCAAACGTAAAGGAAGTACTCTGCAATGTGTTTCTCTTTTGTTCTGTTACATAAAAACATACAAACAAGCCTCCAATTTAAAAAGTACATTAATGATTAATATAAATCAGATGGCAACATTTTAACTGATGTACTGACGTTTTTCCAAATCCATTCTGTCGTTGTAGGAAAGATCTGTCTTGGTTTCATGAGACTCAAATTATTGATGAGAATAAAACTAACAAGACAATAAGTTTGGAAAAATTCTACAACTATGTTAAGAACTATCTGTTCAACTCAAATTAGTTTATTTATATAGTGTCCTAATAAAAGTCCATAGTTCCTCAGGGAACTGTACAAAACCATTCACAAGCATCATAAAATGCTAATTAGTAAAGTTATGTATTTAAGAAAAACAGCAGATCTAATGTAAAGTTTAAACCTGGAAGGGTAGTGGTGGACTTGGTGTTTTCATCTAATTGTAGTAACTTGGAAACACATACTGTATTTTTCAAAGCTTATTTTCTACTTTTACAGATATGTACGGCACATAAATCACGTTCCACATTTTGCAGACACTCTGGTAGTGTAGTCACAGTTGTCTTCCTGTTGTTCCTACAGTTGCACGTCTGTTTTTAATTGTTGCCACAAAATCTCAGTATAATCAAGACATGCTGACTTGTGCATTTGGTGTGCCTCACACAAAACTAAGATATCTAAATAGATCTTATGTTTTTTACTGAGGCTGTCCACTATATCACTGTCATCCTACAATCTGAAAGAAATGGCACTGAGGGTGAGAAAACACTTTGTGCATGCAACAACTTTAAGCTGCTTTTTAAAATAAAAAAAACCAAAAGTAGCTAAAACTAGTAAGTAGCTAATACTTTCACTATGTTGCTTTCTAGCTAGGTCTATAAACACTGTGAGCTTTGTTTTTTGTAGATGAATTGCTCATAAGTCCATGTTTCCCCTCTGTGACTTTTCTTACAACTCTCTCATGAGAACTGCTGCTTAGCACCCTCTGCAAGTCTAGCTGCCTGGCACTTCATGCACCAACACAAACAACACTACAGAAGTTGGCCGAGAGCTGCAACCAATACGTGCCCTGTTGGGGTAACAGACACACAGCGCTACTATTCTTAACACAACTACATACCAAGCCACAGAAAATACAAAAATGTCAAATGTGATAAGCGTAGGCAGACCAAACAAGCAGCCACTTGATCAGTTTGCTTCTTCCTTTTTCTACATTGCAACATTTCAATATGACAACATATAAAAAGGGTACTTTGTGTAGGTACTCTTACAGAATGATTCAAATCACTGCAAGTTAACATATTTCTGTTTGCATATTTTTACAATAATGCCCCATCCCGTAGGCTGAAATGTTTCCTGACACACCCACTAAGGTACTGGACATCTAGAAGGCAGGTATCGTCTCCCTGCTTTCTCTTGCTGTAAACAAATGCCGTGTTCTCCTTCGAGACTTGGTGTTTCTATGCGAAGGTGGCAGCTCAACAGTTTTTTTTCCCCCCACAGACTCACAACAACTTACTTTCCATTTTCCCATTGGGCCACTGCAACAGAAGTATTACTCAGGCTAAATGGCTACACAAGAGATACAACGAGCCAATGTGAAGGTGGGGCTTTTATTTTCCTTTGATTAGAACGAGAACTGAGAGGTGTGCTGTGGATTGAAAAGCTGCATAAACCTGTTGTTTTAATAGGTACAGAGGACAGCCATTACTACATGTAATGGAAGCAGAGGAAAACAGAGGAAAGCAGCTGCTTTTCCTTTCTCAGCTGTATCAAATATTCTTGACTGTTTGGCTGCAACTTGTATCCAAATTAGTGAAAGTTCAAAATAAAAGCTGCACTACAGTTAGATGCTTTAAATTATGTTGTCTTAAAGCATTAGAATGCAGTGGAGGCTAGGAATAAAATCAATTCACGCAAAAACAATACTTTTACAGTCTTCATTCTGCTTCACAGGTCAGACAATAATTGGGTTTTCAGTTTACTCAAGTTAATTTTCTTTAGCCATGCTGCACCAAACCGAGGCAAAGTAATGAGTATTACTGCTTTTTAACAGAAACGGGCAACAGAGCTGACACCCTTCGGCTAGGGATTCTCCTCGTTTCTGTTTTGTCTACTGGGATTATGTGATGCAAGTATTTATCATTGCTCATTTCAGCCATGACAAACACCACCTACCCCAACTAAATCCTGCATACAGTATCAGCAACCACAATTTGTGAACAAATTCAGGACGTAAACGGTTTCACCGATAAGAAACAGACAAAAAATTAAATCCTGATCACATGGTGAGAAAAATGAGAAAAACTGCAATAAAAGTCTACAGAGTTCATCTGAAAGGATCTTGTTGAAAGCATACTACAGCTACACAACACGTTGGCCTCTTCTTTCTCACTGACAAGTACTTTTTTCTGTTCTGCTTCTCAGAGCATATAAAATCCATAGCAAATCAATGGGCTTCAATTAAAATATGTTAATTCATGCTGGATTTTGTTATTCCTGCAGCATTAGAGCTTGTGGCTGCTGCGAGATTTAGAAAATACAAAATTCATCAATACAGTAGCTACTGTTTCTTTCTTTTAAAAAACAAAAACTGATGGGGAAAAACAAGCCCACAAAGCAATGCATTATATATCCAGCTAATGTTGTTGAATCACATATTGTATAAAAGTTAAAAGTTCCACTTTTTATTATATATACTTAGTGAAACCCTGTATTTCTCTCGAGTCGTTGACCGACGGACACAATATAAAACCTGTCTGTTACGTTTTAAAAAGTGTGGTTACCTGTTGCTACAGTAGCACTGTTGGGCTGGCTGCTAGTGCTGCTGACATCTACATACAGCTCATCATCCACCTCGGTAGAAGAAGGGGAGGAAGAGTCACTGCTAAGCTCCTCACTGGAACTACTACTACTATGGAGCAAAGCGTATTTCCTGCGTGCAATCACTTCACGTTTCTTCCTCTGCAGTAGGAGTCGTTCTTTCTGCTTTTGAGTCCGCTGACCTCCTCCAGGAGCCGTTTTCACAAAGCGTTTCCTATGCAGAGGCCGCCGGCTGTTCAGACAAGGCTGCTTCAGCAGAACCGGCTCAGCCTCCGACCGCACCCACCTATGGGAGCGACTGCCCCGAGTTCGACTCAAATTAGGGCGCAGGCCAACTCCAGCGGCTCCCCCTGTAGGAAGGGCAGGAGCCTTCTGCTGCCCCCCTGTAGCTCCAGCGTCCCCCTCATCATCTGAACTGAGAGTATCTGAGTCCCCAAATCGCAGGCTAGATGAAGGGGAGGAAGCACAGTCACTAAAAGAGGACTCGTTGATTTGTTCATCCTCACTGGGATGCTCTAAAAGGTCTATTCTGGCACGTTGAGGTGCCAGTGAATTTTCACTGATGTGGTCCTCCTTTAGGGAGCAGTCCGATGGTCCTGCCTGCTGGCCTTTTCTTTTTCTGCGCCCAGGTAGGCTCCTTTCCGAGTCTCTGTGGGTCCCTGTGTCCCTCAAGGGCCGATGCCTAGGCTCACACAGGGTTTCAAAATCACTGCCAGCCTTTCCAATAACCTCCATGTTGTTGGGGAAGTTCTTGGCTCCCTCCATGGACTCTGGGTTCACCAGTGGCTCCTTCAGATGCTCCCGTCTGCTAGTGGCCTCAGAAGGCACTTCACTCTTCATGGTGGCAGGTCTGTCCTCACAAGGCAAACACCAACACGCTCACATTAATTCCCAGATTTTTGTCCACTGCATTTCACAAAACCTACAACATAAACAGAGAGGAGTTAATAGAGGCAAAAACCTCTCTGAAATAATCATTTTCATTTAAGAAAAACATTTAACTATCAACTTATTTAATTTTCTAATTAATAAAATTGTAAAAAGTCACCAACAGTTTAATCAAATATCTTATTCGGGCAAAGGGGCAGTGATCAAGATGACTTCATTTCTTTAACAGCAAAGCTTTTTCAAATTTAAATGTAATTACAGATAATCTTAAAACTAAGCACTCCAATATTGTCATTATAAGCAACAATTCACCCCCCACCCCACCCTCACCCTAAACATACAGTATTTTATTAGAAAACAACATAAAAGCAGAATAAACTAATCACGTATTAAAGGACTTCAGTGAAATTTAAAAAAGGAACTTTTTCAGTGTACATCTTTCATTTCAATTCAAATCTTAAGCCTGAATGCATAAATGATGACAAATGATAAAACAGAGCCCTACTTTTAACAAATACATAGTAATAAATCCATATAAATGAAAAAAAAATTACTTTGAAAAATGTTAGTGTTTTAGGATGCATTTGATGTGATAATTGTACTTCTTTGAATACAATGAACTGGTCAACATCATACTTCTAGCAGTAACTTAACTAATTCAAATAATGCAGGTTTTAAAAGGGAACAAACTCCCTCACAACAAACCTTCGTGTTGTTTAACACAAGCCAACATGTTTTACTCACTAAATCATTTTGTTTCTTTGGGCAAATTTGGACATGGTGACTCAGGGCTGCTGGTTAGAGAGAAACAAACACCAACAGGTTGAGTCAAAAGTTAGGGATGAGTTAATACTAATCTGTTCCCTTCGTTGTTGATTCCAGACAGTGTGTGAACCAGATTAAATTATAATAGGCTTTCAAGGCAAATAACATCGGTGAAAGTGATTCTCATGTTTGTGACATGACTTTGAGAAAAGTATGAGCTACATTTAGACACATTCAATGTCAAAGAATATCTTAAAACAAAAGAGAGGCGTGACATTTTTGAACTGTTTGCAATTGTTCTGATACACTAAAAGGTTAATCACAGTTGCCATGTGTACTTTTAAAGCAGTCTGAGTGTTGTATCCCCATTTAGAATGGGTAGATTTTTAAAAACAACCTAATTTTGCATATACGGTTTGCAAAACCGCATTCTTGGGTGGTGCACATTATTTTGTTGACCACATCCACCCACTTCATACCCACCTGTGCATACTTTGTAGCCAGCATGAGAGATAGGCAGATTCTGATCATTTTTTCAGTGATTATTTGTCCTCAAAGTGTTTTTTTACACTTGGACATTTTTTTTTACATGTTCAAAACTCCAGGGACACAACTGTGCACCTCTGCAACTCATACAAGGAAATTGAGAACCACCATGATGGTCAAAAAACATTGTAGAGACTTCCTCATAAACGCCATTCTCCAACTAGTCATAGCTCAGTGACATTATCTTCACTTACAAACTGGTCAGAAAGAAACAAGTGTTCCATTTGTTGTCAGTAAAATCAGATTTAATGTATGCAGGCAAATTGAAGAACACAAAGAGATTTTATTTAGAGTGGGTATGACTATCCTGTCCATCTATGGCATCCATCCACTTTCTTGTCCCCACTTGTTTAGGGTTGCAGGCAGTTCACAAGGAAAAAGGTCGGGGACACCCTGGACAGGACACCAGCCCATCGCAGGGCCACATAAAGATGAACAAGACAGACAGCCATTCACACACTCACCTAGCCAATGAACACAACATGAGTGTTTCAGGGCTGTGAGTATCATGGGAAAACACATGTATCCACATGGAAAAAACCATGTGAATTTCAAACAGAAAGACCCAAGCCTGGAGTCTAACCTGCTCCACTTTGAAGCATCACTTTCCCTTTTATGTTAATATCGTTACAACTGGCATAATGCTATGATTTTGTTGTGTATGATGAAAGGTAATTCTAGAGCTCAGTGGTATATAATGATATTGTTTTTAAATGTTACTTTATTTTAGTTCTGTGAATGAAGACATTTATACCAGAATATAATGTTATACTTTATAGGCCATTTATACTGGTAACTAATCCAGTTCTGATCTGCCTCAGTATAATCCTGCACAATATCGCTGCCTTCCTTATTTGAGGGCTATTTTAGATCCACATTCTGATTGTCAGTGTACCTGAAAATGTGGCTTCTGGAGAATAAATATGTTGAATTCATGATGCCAGAAGTCACTCTGATCAATATTTGAATTAAAAAGTGAAAATATTGTGAACCTATCAATCCAAAAACGTTATTTTATAAATGCTTTAGTGCAAAGAAAGAGTCCTTCAGATGGCATGTGATGCCTTGGATAACAACCCCAAAGGGAAAAAAAAACTCCCAAGGCATTAGACTGAATTATAATACAGATTTCCAATTAAATAAAAAAGTAGGAGATTAAGCTATGAAATCAAAAACTCAGCTATGAGGAGAAACTTGAGGTGGCAACAGTAAATCAAGGATGTAAAACGGGTATTGTTCCACTGAAATCTACAGCTTGCTGTTAAACTAACTACTCTGATTAGGCCAGCAAGAACACAGCTTCATGCTAGATTAAATTGGGTTGACAGCATCGAGTAAAAAACTGAGGCTAAGCATAGTTTCTACAACGCTTGGCAATTACAATAAGCCCAGCTGTTGTCTGTATGTGTACCGTGGAGTGACTGAAGCCCAAAAGATAGAATTTTTACACTATTGTATTATTTCACGTGCTAATTACTAATTCTATTACAAGAAAAATCTAAGTGGCTAGCTTAAGAAGCCGGATAAATACTCCAGACAGAAGACAACAAAGACAACACGTACCTGAATCTAAGTCCATATTTTAAAATGTGTCCATGTCCCTTTTACGACATGAGAGGTGAAATAAAAATACAGGCAAATGTTAAAGCGATCAAGTATCTAAATGTGAAGCCAAACTGCAACTCGACAGGCCCACGCTGAAATCGCGACTGGGAGGAAGGCAGCGGCTGGGATCGTGAAACTGACAACACAGTTCCGAAGCAGAGCCGTGAAACAAAATCGAAGGTAATGGGGCCCTAAGTAGCGCTGTGCTAAGCTAAGGCTAACCCCACTTCACCTAATAAATATTCGGTTATACTCAGACATTTTGTTCCACTAAGATGTTCTATCAATCCTTGAAAGGTAACATGAACTATCTATTATGTTTCTAGATATCAAGAATAAAATGTCTCACGGTTCGCCCTCGACGAAGTTCCCATTCCTGCCTTCCGAGGCATCCACTACTGTTGTTTACCCAGTAGGTCGTCTTTGGGCTGGCTACTGCTACAACGCTGTCATTGCACCGAAGCCCTCAAGGGGGCGCCCGATCCCCAGAGAGCTACTTTACGACGCTTTTCGACAGCTTAATTTAATTCTGTTTCAAAGTGGCACCTCGGATGAAATCGTATTAAAACGTGTTTTTTAGAGTTAACTCGATCGATCAGACCGGTTTTAAAAGTAACCTGTCAGCATATTAAAGCTCGAGTATAGATTCATGAACAATAAATACTGTTCATGTGTCGTCGTTTTCTCTATTATAAATGCTAGCGCGCCCTCTAGTGGATGTAGTCGGAGTACTCAACAAAGTAAGAACAAGTAAAGAAATCCCTTTTTTAAAATACATTGCAAATAATTCGATGTGACATAAACATTTTCACTAGTTTTTTATTACCTAGTACAATAATACCAACTATCATTGTTAAAATTTGTGTTGGAAAGGAGTTGTCCGAAAATTGGGGTTAATTCTGTTCTGTGACTGAATGAGAATCATCCCAGAGAGAACCTAACATTTTCTTGCAAAAACTATTTTAAAACAGTTAAATTTATTTCATATGCATGTTTAGTTAGTTTTGAGGACAAGTACAGTGTTGTTCACTTATCTGTTTAAGTTTTGCAAAAATGGTTTATGTTAATATTGAAAAATAACGTCTTGAGATATGAACTCAGTTCACAGGGGAAAAAAAGATGTTAAAACGTATTTTAACAAAATCACAAACACACACACACAATGTACACTCTGCGTGGATGTAACCAGTAAAAGCTTACTTTAAAAGGACTAACATTCTTTATGTGGTGAGCTTTGTGTAGCAAATACACAATGGAAGCATGGGAAGACCCTGGACTGAAGTAACCTCACTCTAAAGCCAAAGTACTAAAAACACTCGCTTGCTTGCTCTCGTTTGCAGATAATTATTTTATAAAAATTTCCATCCATCCATTATGTTAACCAGCGTCTTCCTTTCAGGGTGACGGGGGTCACTGGTGCCCATATCCAGCAGTCACAATGCGAAGGTGGGGTACATCCTGGACAGTTTGCAAGTCCATCACAGGAACAATACATTAAATATTTCCAGCAAAAGTGTAAATAGAGTAGAGTAAATATAATGTACAGCATTTTTTATCTGTGTTCAGTTTCAAGTTTGTTGTTGCGATGACCCGGATAACAGAGAATTTCCACAGGCACGTTCAATTGTTGGTACTGACTCTACTCTAACAGTAGGTGGCGGTGCAACCATTGGTTCTGGTAATTGAACACCGAAGAAGTTGATCCGAAGGGAACGGGCTGCGCGCGCAACGTGTCTATAGAGGTAAAATGGCGTCGGGTGCCATTTCAACAGATTCAAAGAAAATCTCCGAATTAAGGGTTGTTGATCTTAAATCTGAGCTCAAACGGAGGAATTTGGACACTTCTGGTGTGAAAAGCGTTCTCGTCACAAGATTGAAACAGGTAACTGAAATGAATCGGATTTTTTTAATTTGCAGAAATTGTAAAAGAAGCTGCGCATGCGACGCGGACATGCTAATTGCTATTGCTAGATAGTGACTGGTTTCCTATTAACGTACTTAGTTTACTATTAGTAAATCTGCACTACGATCATGTGGCTGTTTCCTTTTTTATTTTAATAGTTTCACATATGCATATGAGGGTTCATAACAAAATGTTAAAATAATAATAATAAATAAATCTTCAACGGGCAACGCAAGCGATGCTGTAAAAAGTGCAGATTTAAGGATTGAATGTTCGGCATAACACGTTTCAGAAGCAAATAAAATGATGTACATGGCCAACACGCCTTTGAAGCACATCTGAATTAAGTTTTTTGAACATCTATGTTGTTACCAATTCAACAATAAGTCGTAGTAGGTGGTATGTGATTGACTTCAGCTGTAGATACAGTAAAAAAGTGGAAATAGTTTACGCCTTTGTTTCTTCAACTGTTCAGTATCCA
>JAVKLF010000038.1:6887739-6908234 GCA_034783495.1 Millerichthys robustus
TGAAGCTCAATTAAACTAAAATGGTAACCACCGAGTTGTTTCGATTGTTCATTTCAGCTCAAACGGGGGGTTGTGTTAAAGTCAGACGACAGAAAAATGCACTTTTGACCCAGTGTGCTCAGATTGTTGTTCGCAGACGTCGGTCTGACGTTTACGTCGTCAACGGAAACGGGGTTGTTCTGGAAACATTTCAAGGACATGAAGATTCGATGAGAAGTTCTGTTGTCACGAGTCCGTCTGAGAGAAAAGCCCCCTTACAAAATGATGTAACTTTCAATAACCTTTTTCAGTGTCTATGTAGTTTCAAAATCATTTTTTCATATTTACCAAGTTAAAGAAAAATAAAGGCTGGGTGGTAATAACAACAAACAAAATATTGATCTTATTTTTTTATTAACCAGGTAACTTCTACTCAGGTTGAACGTCCCTCGTCTATAAGGCATTTGTTTTTATATATATATATATTTACACATCATCATATACAATATGTGACTGTAAGGTGAAAGGCTACATACATTATTTGGTCATTTAAGTAAATTGATGAACAATAAAACTGAGTAACCTCCCACTTTTCTTTTGACTGTTGATGAGAACATAAAAGTAACAGGCCATACAGTGGAAATTATATCCTTCAGGTTTTCAATAACGTATGTTTTTTTTTGTGCCTAACACTTCAATACACACTTACACATGCTTTGTAAAGTAAAATCGGGGCGTTTAATATTGCATTAAAGAAAAGATCTCCATCTAGATTGTTCAGCACTCCATGGATACGTCTCATGTGACGAGAATGAACTCTGCTACGTCAACACTCGCGTCTTAGAAAGCTGTTTTTTTTTATTTTTCCTGCTTTTACATGTTCAGTTTGAGCAGATTATCCTCTTTTGAGAACATTATGTAGTGTAATGATGGATCAGACGGCAACAATGACTACTTAGGAATACACCTACCAACGCTTCGGGTCTTTCTTTTGTTTTGTTCTCCTTTAAGACAAATGTCTCACCCAGCTTACATCCATCTATTCGTACTTGTGATTTAAAAATGGCTCGAGTGGCTGCCTTGCAGTCCTGCGTGTTAGTAGCCTGTAGACTGGTATAGATGTACCACTAACCTGAGTAGTCTTTAAAAATTGCAGCAAGTTATATTGAATTGATGCTACGTTTCAACAACTCTTTGATCTGAAGCCAAAACTTTTTAACAGCCCTTTCATAATTTGACAAATATTATCCAGCTGGCTTGAGAGCAACTGCTACCAACATGAGATGTAATTTGGCCATTATTCAGCGTTTTTTTTTTTCCTTAAGGTACCCCCCAAACAAACAATAGCACTCTTGCACAATTTAGGTTCTATACAAAATGAGGTATGTTTCTTTTCTGTTAGTGCATATCAATGTAACAGTGCAAAACCAATTGCAATATATATATATATATAGATATAGATATATGTTCCACGATCACCTGTTTACAACATTTACCCCACAATCACTTTACAAGGCAAACAGGAATCCACTTTGAGACACCGAACACAAAATATCCTTCTTTTCAATTTGTCATGAGAACCCAGGGTGAAACAAAAACGTTACAAGAAAATCAGATTCTGGTGATAATGAATGAGAACAACAAGTTAATGCACAGTAGTACATTTGAAACAATAAAAACAAAGTGGCATTTCACTCCAAACTCTTTTCAGTCATAATATCTCAAGCTAACAGAAAAAATATATATATATTCCCTAAACAGTTTTATTACAATAAACCTCAACTGGAATGTCAAATATGTTCGCTAAATGAGCAGAGTCACAGCTGAGGTGAGAAAAGATAATTATCGATTTAAAAAGAAAACAAAAATGTAAACATCAAGTGTTTAAACCTAATGTTCTTTAACCCTGTCTGCTGAGTTGTGTTTTATTGGGCAGCCAATTAATTAGTTTTAGTGTGTAGGGTTTACATAATATATAGTGTTAAATTCTTCAAAGTGTCAAAGTTGTGTGTGTGAATACACGGATAGAAAAACGCTGTGACTGAGAGCAACTGCAGGCCAACAAACTGTGCCGTTAAAAAGCATATCAGTTGAAAAGAAGTAGGAGATATGGCCCTTCAAAAAACAAGGCCTGAGAGTAGTGCTGTTGTGAAAAATGTATGGATTGTCTCAAAAATAGTCTCGTCGGGGACCAAGCGAGCACGGCGCTCAACCTGCTGCCACCGCAAACGAAAGGTGGCCCGGTGCCTTCATGTAACCCCCCTCCCCCACATACCCTGGGAGAAATTAATGTCGAGCACTTCGCAAAAACTGTAAAGACCTTCTGTGACAACTGTCTGCAACAGAGGGCTTGATTCAAGGCATCCAACTGGAATGTACAGATAGAAAAATATCTCAGGAGGAAGTCCTGTAGTACAACGATGTCACGAACAAATGGCCTAGCTAACCCCGTCTAATAAAAAAATGCAGTGAGTAAATCTCTACATCGTGTGTCTACATGCTCAGTGATGCAGTGAAACGTGATACTGTAGAGTTTCAGAGTTAGCATCATGTAGCTCCCAGCACAGCTTTATTTAAGATGGATTCAGCCCCTCTAAAGTTGGAGAGCTTCTGCAAAATGAAACTAAAATGAGGCTAAATAAGGATAAACTGGCCGGATGAATGAATCTGCAGCCTTTCAGCACCGAAGCAGGTGCTGAAACTCTCGTTGGGCATCTTGATCACGTCAGAGATTTGGAACCCTGTTCAGGTTTGTTAAAGTTATAGCCACAGGAAACATTACTGGTTTAGAAAAATACAATCACAATTTTGAAAAAAAAAGACAAAAAAATGTCTAATAACTTTTAGAGACTGTGGTTAAAAGAAGAGATGCTTCGTAAGTGTTTCAACACGACCCTGCCACAACATTTTTGGGATGTGTTGCTGTCAGAATTCCAAAAACACCAAAAGATTGCACAATTTTTTTGTTTAAACATTTGCTTACGGTGTTCTATTGTGATTCAAATTTGGGTTTATGATATTTGCAAAACACGGCAATTTGTTTTTGTTTCCATTTTTACACAATGTCCAAACACTTTTACTAACTGGGGTTGTACTACCTGTGCATAATTAAATGTAATTTTCTTATTTAAGTGTAGTTGTAAAGAAACAGTACTTACAGGAACACCTGCAGTGAACTTTGGCATTGGCTATTAAAGTTTGTAGAACTCTCTTTTTCCAGAAAACATTTCCTTTTTTGCATTTGAAATCACTGCCTGGGTCGTTGCTTTAAAATCACATTAGTCCACACCTCTCATGCCCTGTAGATGGGGACAAATCTGACAAAAGACACTGAAAAGGAGAAGGGCACGGCAACTCACTCTGAACTCTGTGGGCACAAAAGTATTCTGCAAAATATTACAAAAAAAGAAAAATGCAATTTTGTGTAATATAACAAAAAAGTTTCGCTATTTAGCTAATATATCATAAAAATGGCTATTTTGAAACTGAAACTTACAGATATAATGTTCAGTACGATGCACACCGTCATATCACACAGCATCTTGTGCACGGTACACTTAAATCCAATCTAAACAAAACTTAAACCACGCTCACATTCAAACGCAACAACGCCGTACTCTGGTAAGGCATATCTGAACAGGGTGAGCTGTGATTACTGTTGCAACACAGCTTCAGTGTCTGGCAGCTGTCTGGCATTTTTAACCCTTGGTAAATAGTGTTTCAAAAGGGACACAAGCGGTGCTAACACTATATCCTAACAGGTGAGAAAACAAAATCCCTTTACGGATTACAAAAGGAAAAAAAAAATTAAAAATCCCAAAAGCTACCTGTTTAACTGTAACATAAATAAATTGTGAATCTTGGCATCAACGGCTGATAAAAAAGTGGAGGTTTTGTAAATATTGATGAATACAAAAAAGCTTATAAGCTGCTTGAGTGACAAATGAAATGGAAATGAACACGGTGAGACACGGTTGTGCCTTTAGATGTTTTGTATAAAATACGCCGCACCGATTAAATCTTACCCCACATCACAAATAGAGTGCAGTGAGCTACTGTAACAAAGTTTGGCCGACTCTATGAAAAGATCGGGGGTGGTCGTTTATCTGGTAGTGTTCCTTCCTGTGGTGTTCAGGTTCCACTGAGGATAGAGGATAGCAGGCACCAGTGGTTTGGGAACAGCTGATACCCCTTCCCTTGTTTGTCGTCACGCAGCAGCTGCACGTCGCGTGTTCGGTCCACGCAGTAACAAACATGATCTCCGTTTACACAGATAAGCACAAAACACACACACACACACAGGCACGCTGTGTGTTACAAAATAACACACTTGTCTTTATCTTTTGCTTCTTTCTTGGTTTTGCGCTCCCCACCTGACGGCTGTTTACCCGGGCTGGGCGTGGCTCCAGCTGCCGCTGCAGTCCCTGCACCCGCTGCTGCTCCTCTGTCCGCCTCTCCTCCTTCCACAGCATCCTGTTGAACCCAAAACAGAGGAACTTTTTAGAGTGTGTACTGTTTCCTAAACCAGAGAACGGATAGAGTAGTTGGGCTCCAAACTCCATATTTTTATTTTATCTTGGGTTGAAGTACGATACAGATCTGCTGCCAGTTAACCAAATCATGAGAAATATCACTATACTGCATGACGTTATTTTCAAAGTTTGTCCAATAAGATCTTCATCATTAATTAACATTAGGTGGTCTTTTGGCATGAAAGGTGGTGGGCAATATGCATTCCATCAAGGAATGCTAAGCTTTTAATTACTTGTGATATCCTCATCCTGGTACTTTTTTATGCAACGTGCTCTATAAGGTTTTGTTTTATTTCCTGCTGCAACTCAAGTTGCTGAAAACAAAATGAATTATAAATCAACTCATTGACTCTTAATACCATCAAACACCCGCTACTATAATCTGACCTCTCTGATACAAACATCCAACGGTTTACAGAACCCAGCATTAAACCTAACAGGTCATTAAATGCCATTTGTTAACCCCCCTCCCCCACCACCACCTGTACCTGTGCTGCAGCAGCAGCAGCAGCGGCGGCGGCTGCTGCCTGCTCCTGCTCCTGGTAGTACTGAGAAGCTCGGCGGTCCTCGTCCTCCTGAAGCTTCTTAGCCAGCTCCAGGTCACTGATGCCTTCGGGGAGTTGCTCCCACTGCAGATCCTGGCTTTGCTGCTCCTGCTGCAGCGACAGCGCCATCAGATAGTCCTGATATTCAACACAACAAACAGGCCCAAAGATATGGAGAATTATTCTTCTGATTATTTAATACAGAACGTATTAACAATGTCAAAGGTGCTGTCTTTTTTGGCTCTTATGTTTAGGGACTAATTGTGTTGTGGTTCAACTTTTTATATAATTTTGGCATACTGTGATTTTCTCCTTGATACAAAAAAGAAGTTTTTCCACGGAGATTATGGAAACAAATTAACTGTACTGAATATTGCTTTATAAAATGCTAGAGTGGCTTTTTTATATCAAACTCATCTTGCTGATAAGAAGGACTAGACTTTAATAAAACAGATAGCCCCTAAACTTTTTAAAAATCAATGTGTAAAATTGTAATAAAAGTAATTGGTATTAAGCTCCTTTACAATCACCATCTCATACAGAAACTCAATGAAACAAAAAATATTTGGAAGACATCAAACCACACATTGATAAAGGACCGCTGACTATAAATTATGAACGAAAAGGGAAGGAGTGATGAGACCTGACCTGAAATTTGCAGGCTTATGGTTGTAATTGCATTAGAACATGTGAGCGAATACATATTTATTATTTAGAAATGTTCCCATGTATTTTCACCTTAGGATTATACCAAAGTTTTTGTTTCATTCGTTTGTTGCTCAGACCTGGTCTATCTGATCCTGCTGGCCACAGTACACCGTCTCTGGATCAGAAGGAGGTCGCAACCGGAACTCTGAATCACAGAAGTTTCCATCTCCGTCGACGTTGTGCAGACTCTCCCAGACGACCTTCTCCTCTGTCAGGAAGCCCTGGTCTGTAACCAGAAGGTACAGCTGGCCCTGGAAAACAAGTGCATACACGGTGTGTGCACAGACATTAGAATGCCGTCACTATTTAATGGATTGTACTGACTGTAGAGATGCATAAGGTCTGCAAACGTTTTAATGACTCGTGTCTGTAAATCTTTGCCCACAGACAAGTGATAATGTGAGGGTTGCATGAGTGTTATCAGATACACACACAGCTTTACTTGAGTTGGCAACAAGGGTGTGCTTTTCAAAATGAGAGTTGGCAGACTCACACTTCCCCTCCTGTAGATAACAGGAAAGGTCTGGATCAGCTGCAGTTATATGTCAAACCAGCCAGGAACAGGGGTTGTTAGAGAGGCACTTAAGGAGAAGTGTTTTCTAAGGTCAGTTGGTTGTTGTGGCCATCTTGAAGTAAGTTGATGTTAAAAGTTAGCTATGTCATAAAGAAGAGTGACGTTTCATTTGTCCCTGCCAAGTCCATACGCCACACATAACCCACCCTAACATTTAAAAGTCAAAGAACACTTGGGAGGACAGATGGTCTTTATCTTTATGTTATTGCAGCATGATCAGCTCTACATACAAAACTCCTTGTTAACTCTTAGGGTCAGAGGTTAGAACAAATATACAGTCAGTACTTATAGTGATGTTTACCTTGTATTTGATCATGGTGCTGAAGTGATTATTTCTGAAAAACACACAGAGTTCTCCCTCCTGTACGGTGGACGTGAGCTCACATAAGCCGTGGTACGTCAGCTGAGTAGCTGTGCTGTTCAGAAACTGCTCCGCCACGATGCCTGGGAAGCGAAAAGATTGGGATTTTACAAGAAATCTGCTGACAGATCTGGAATTGGTGCCACGAATAAATGAATTTTAATCTTTTTGTTTTGATATGTTTCATTTTCCAGGGACACTCTTTTGACCAAATACATTAAACAAACCTGTGAACGTCACACTGATTTGAATTTTAAAAAATTCTGACAGTAAAAAGTGCTAAATGCCATCAGCATTATGTTATTCAGTATCAAGACCTCACTGATCATAAGTCTGGACATCTGCTGAGAAAACTGTGAGCTAAAGAACTAGGTCATCTCATATTTAGTCACGTGTATGCCATGTTTTTTTTTAACTCAGCTTGTGGTTCCATGGAGCGTGTATTTCCAGTAAATATTTAACATGTAATTAATGCGCTTTCAGCTAAACAGATCAATTCCGAACTCCTCTTTTTGTTCCACTAAGTGCTCGACTTCTCCAGTACTGTTGACCAAAGACAAAAGGCAGACGATAAGGAAGCAGCCAGGCTGGTCAAAGAGGAGGAGGAGGAGTGAAGAGAGGCTCTTACCTTCGCCTGCCAGCTCGCTGTTCTCCGATTGTTTGCAGGATATTATCTTCTCTACCAGCTGGTTGTAGCTGCAGTTGCCCACTGCCTTGACAATGTCATGCGTCTGCAGACACAGATAAAAACTGTGAGAACCTTCACCAGCGCTCCAATGTGGGGAATAGTTCAAAAAGGGTTTTTTCTAGGGAAGAAATGCCATCTAAAACTCATAAGAATATAAAGTGTTTGAGATGTTGATCGCTACAAAGCTTTCAGCCTGTCAACTGTGTTGTAAATCCTTAAGTCAGTGTGAAGAAAGAAGTGGCTCGATCTACAAAAATAACAATGAATCCAAACACATCGAGTGTGAAAACAGCCTCCAACTGACAGAGAGGATATTTCTCAGTTCACAAACAGGACAAGAATAGAACAAGCTGCGTCGAGTGGAGTTGAGGAGAAAACAAGATCTATCTCACCTGGGGGTCAACAAGCCAGCCGTGGTAAAGAGGGATGTCAAGCAGATCAAACACAATGCATTCTGGGGTGTACTCGAAGACTCGCACCCCTGTGAACTTCACGTTTACATCCAGACCCGTCTGCAGCTTGTGCAGCACTGCCATGGCATCACTCATGTTCTGGAAAAGAAAAAGCACACAGATGACTTACATTGGTTATTCTTCGCAAAAAAAAAGTGACTTTATGTGTCCCAGTTTTTGTACTCCGAGCATATTTTTATATCGTAACATAAATCCATGTCTGCCATAAAGTGAGTGATTTCTGATACTAGGGAGGGGAAAAAAAACCAAGATGTTGCTTAAAAAATGACTGAGAATCCAACATGAATTTAAAATAGAATAAAATATTATACTGGAAAGACTCTTGGAAATAAATCCCTTTAAAAGCAGCAGCATCCACTCATATTTTGCGTATGGTTATTTTCAAGCACAAGTATCATCAGCACCAACTGCATAGCACTTCATGGTGCATTTCCAGCAGAAATATTACAGGATTTTTACTTAATTTACCATATTCAGTGAAACTGACACAGGGGAAAGATGTATAAAACAGCGTGAGACGTCAAATGACCCAAGGGCAGTGGGAGGGTTAAGATTCTGGAGTTTGGAGCAGAGATTTCCTTTGGTCTTGGCCCCGCTTGTACTAGCTATTAAGACTAGAAATAGATTAACACAGGTAAAATACAACCAGTCTTTTTCACTAGAAATGGACGGTGATTTTGGATATTCAAAGTCTGATTAAAAACAGCAAATATTGATAATTAATGCAACAATCACAACCTTTTTAATGACGTTTGGCATGGTGATCCAAAGCTGCCAACTCATCTAAGTGTGTGGATTAGGATACTTGAGGCAGCAGTGATGGCAGGATTAGCAAAACTGAAATGGACCACATCTTGTCACTGTGAGGAGTGTTTTGAGATCAGGCAGCTGGCGCTGAATCACTCACATTCACTTGACTTGGGTGCATTTCCACAGTGTTACATTAGCACAGAACTGTGAGACCGTGCCGGGAATGCTCCATGTTTTTCCAAGTCTTTAGTATCAGAGTCTCTTTCTTTGTTGATTTTCATTCAAAATGTATTCAACGACATAACCCTGAGTAGATTTAACAAAACGGTGGTTGAATGAATGTGGTATTACAGTTTAAGGATGAGGGAGAGCGAGATTTCACAAGCAGGTTTATTTTAAAACACAGTGGCTTGGTGGAACTGCAACACTTGCTATTAACAGTGCAGGGATTCCCACATTAAATCTTCACAAAACACACTGGATGTGTAAACGACAGATGGATTTGATTACGGAGTTTTATTTGCTTCTTTCATGCTGAATTCTGACAGTAAACACTGCCATCAGTCAACAATCTAAGTTTAATTTTAAAAAATTAGGATGAAGGAAGAAGTGGGATAAAACGATGGATAGATGGATGGATGAAGGAAGTCAAGAGACTGAAGCTACTAGATATCTGATACATGTGTACATACTGATGATATTTGGCATGAGTCAGTAAAAGATCATTTGATGTAAAGTTATGTGGAAAGGTTACGAACAATTATATTCTTTGTTAAAAAGCCATCAGATTGGCACCGTAATGACTATTCCAAGCAAGGCCAAGACTAAACTGGATTGTTGCAATTTTAAAAACAACTTCAAAATCGAAAAAAAAAAAAAAAAAAAACTGATTGTGGTTCATGCATGTTCTATCCTTTAAACCTTCACACTGCCATCATTTTTGATTCCTGCAGATAGATCATAAAAGTTCTGCTGGAAGTGTCTCAGGATGCACTTATAGTGGAACTCCTCCAAATGAGATTTTTGTTATGATTATTTGCACTCGTACTTAATCGTAGAAATGTATATAATGAAAAGTGTCTTACTAAAATGACTGTAGCATAAAGCTTCATGAAATAATTACAGCTTTAAGTCTAAATTAATGTGTGCATATATTTATATAGCAAACCATGAAACAAAACTACAATTTACTGACCAAAGGAACAACAGCATTTTTTATATATCCCCCAATGGAGGAGCTACAGTAAAGAACTAAAACAATTTGCACATGTGCACTGTAACACCAGCCTGTTCAGTCTTTCTCCACACGTTCACCCACACAGCGATGTGTTCTCCAAACGGGCCTGATCAACTAAGTAATCCTTCACTCTCGCCTCTATTATATTGTGCTGTTCTCCGTTTTCTCTGTTTTGCTTCGTGAGATCCTTAAAGACACTATGGATTTTACAAAACCAGGGTATCTAAATATTTGAGAACTTGTTACAGAAAATAAACCCCCACGTTTCTTGAACTCGATAACCCATTTCTTCTACTGGCTGAACAGTCATCATGGATGAATCACCTTGTTGAGCTGAATCCAGCGGAACAAAAGCGGAGCAAAACTCCACTCTCGCTTCCTCAGCTCCTTTGGGTAAATATTTAACAAAAGCTAAACAGCAGCCAAACAAATTCTATTTTAATCTAAATACTTTCCTGTGACATGTTTTCTCAGAACAAATGTATTAATAAAATTACTTAAGTCATAATGTCCAACAGTTCCGTTCTGGCTGAGAAAATCAATTTTATCACAATCCATTAAATAATCGCATTTCTTTACAACATACTAAGGAGAAAATGTTTGACACAAACACTCCAGTTTGACAGAAGTCCTACTGTAGTTCCCAAATGCTGTGTTAACCAACCACAGCGCTATAACAGCTGGCAAACGGACATGACGACACCCACATGTAAAACAGCTCCCAGACCGGTGATTAGACCATAATAACAAGGCAGCACAAACTCCAGCCACTCCATTACTCCTTCCATGCATGCCGGGAACGCCACCGATTTATTTAGGAGGTTGCATTTCAGTTCGGCTTAAATTTAGAAACCCCGTTCCAGTGAGCTTCCAAGAGGAAACTGAACAATATTTTTACTCCTCTCTCACCGAAGTGTGGCTTCAAATCATTCACAGATGTGCTTGTGTGCCGCCACGCAAAAGGAGAGAGCGGCAAAGCCCCGCCTACACTGTGGAGAAGGGAGGAAGCGAGAAGCTGGAGCTCCATCTTCAAGTGCCTTTCGTGGTAAGCCACACACAGCCTCTGTAACAGCCTGGAGCTGAACCCAGCCATGCGTCTCTTAGCATTTGCTTCCATGTGAAACAACATAATCTGACACTACTGACCCCTGTTTTTCCCACAGTCTCGCAGGATTCCTCTCATGGTTCCTCCTACGGAGGATGCAGTTCCGTGTGGTTTGCAAACAACTGTGCGTTTATTTCCATTTTTACTGAAAACCTACTGACCTACGCTGCCACGATACAAATTTGCAAACCTGCATCAGTTTGAAGCAAGCAGATACACTGAAAGTGTTTACATCGGAGATCACACACTTTCTACACAAAATAATATCCATAAAATAAAACAAAAACAGCTGAGGTATTCTCTCAGTGTGTCAGTGAGACAAAAAGCTTGTGTAAAACTATCACAAATTCCATAAATAGTTGCAAGAGAGAGGAACATGAGCTCCTCTCTAAAACCCTGTGCTCCACATACCAGCTTTACTGGCTTAGTGAGACACACAGATAAGAAAAAAAGCAAAAACACTATATTTAAGAACACACATTAAAGCAAATATGCGAGTCTTACCTGCTCATAGTTTAACCGCTGAGCCTCTGAAATCTCTTTAGGTTTGGTTTCCAAAATGTAGTCACCTGCAGAGGACAGATCGAGGGACGCTGAGTCATATCGGACTGACACAGGACAAGTAACACCAACCTGACAGGCAGTAAAAATCACAATAACTTTCTTGAACCTGACAGTTGCTTCTAATGCACAACGGTTGGCATTGCAGAAAAATTCACAGCTTTCTAAACGTTTGAGTCTTGATGCTTCGACCTGATTGGACCTAAAAATCGGCCGCTTTCAAATTATCCGCACAGCAAGCCACAGTGACAGATTTAGGAATCGTGTTTTCCTCAAGTCGAACCATGAACACGGCTGACCGTGGCATATCAGGACAAAATATTGTGGCCTTCGCACAAACGGCCTGTTACTGATGAACATTTCAAGTTTGGCAAAAAAAAAAAAGCCATTCAAATGCATCCTGACTGCAGCTGTCAATGTTTTATTGCAGCCATGTTCTGTCTTTTAAATGTTTGCTCATATATTCTGCAAATGGTTCTGAATTGTGGCATTAAATTTCTGGGAAAAGGCGTTGTTTTGAACGGTCACATATTTTTCTAAGAAACTGAATAGCAACAAGTTCGTTTCACTGATATAAGTAAAAACCATTCGTGAAAAACTTCACTCAAGCGACTGGGATGAGAGGAGTACTTCCAGGGAAAAAAAAGCAGTTTTTGTTGCTTTTTAAAATATAACAACAATCAAGAAAGAGCGGTTTTCAGGAAAAAATGAATACCTATCCCAAACTTACACATCACACACCAAACAGAATTCAAACTGTTGCATCAATCAGACTCAGGAAACTTCCGCAGCAACAGTAATTACAACACAGGAGCCCTAATTTTACAAGATGTTTTAACTGGTTGACAAACTCCTCTTGTTTGAATAAATGGATAAAGATTGTATGGGTGTTGCAGGTGCCTCTGAATCTCATCAACTCTACAGTTTATCTCTGTCAAGACAAAAATGACGGCCAAACTAAAGTCAGAAGGAATGCAAAATGTCCAGAATGCCACACAAGACTAATTTTGTGGACTGTTGTTCAATGCAAGCGGTGGGGTGAACTTATCCTCCCCGTTATCCTAAAACTACAGGACAGTTAAGCAGAACAGGACACAGCTAGGGAGACAAGATGGCTCCTATTTCCTCTACAGCAACAGAAGACTTGATGATGGGGATTTCCCCAGTTCTGGTCTCTTCCTCTGTTGGGTCTTGGATATTGGAATGAATGGTATCTTAATAACTCCTGAAGGGAAATTAGATCTGTTGCACACAAACATACGTTCGTAAATCAGTTAAACAGCTGACTGTGTACAGACTCATTGGATAGGACACGAAACACGCTGATGTAGAAATATACTGCAATTATAAGTCTAGACTTGTGGTCTACACTTTTTAAGTAAATAAACAAGGAGCTGAGAAAAATAATAGTCAGCAAAAATTGGCCTAGTTTCTATAAGGTACTTACCGTAGCTGTCGTTTAAACTGGACAAAACAAAAGAACAACGATACAAAGTCTACACAACATTTTCTTTACCTGATTTGTTTATTTGAACAAACTACAGTTTTCAGCAGATTTAGTAAAGCGCTTTGTGTCTATTGAACGTGGACCCCTACTTCAGCGCTGCACATCAATATAATTGAAAAACTACTGGTGTGAACTCTTTCAAACTGCACCATTTGATGAAATTCAGGGTAACCGTTTTAAGTTTGATTTCACTGTTTGCTGCAAGTAGTTTTAAAGTACTAAACGTTGCAGTTTTTCTTCGAGCAGTGGCGTGGTTTCTGAGTCGGAGAGCTGCAAACACTCACCGAGGTACTCCATCAGTTGCTCAGCTGTTATAATTTCCATCATAGGTGGAATCTTAACCTGAAAGAGAGGCACGTTGTTTATGCACACAGCAAATTTAGTGGGAAAAAAAAAAACAACAGCTGGAGTACTCCAACAGTAAAATGTACCTTCCATGCAAGCAGGAGGACATTCATGATTGCCAGTAATGGACAGGGCCCGTTCTCGTTCTGTGTGATGATCGGTGTGTTCTCCTCCCTCCATTTGATCCACTTGATGTGGTAAATGGACTGGCCCGCGGCCCGGTCCTTGGCGCACGAAGTCTTCGTCCCATCGGAGCTGTACTCGTTCTGCAGGGCCAGAGCCAGTCCCCGGTCCTCCAGTCCCTCAGAGCTGGGACACGAGTTCAGGTTGGAGAAGGACTCCAAGGAATCAATGCTCCGGGATTCGCCGCCGAGGCTGGGATCCGGGTCACTCCCACTCGCCAATCCCTCCGATAAGGTGCGATTACCGGAAGAGCCCGGTTTGACGTCTGTTTCGGTCCCACCGTCCGGACACAGGTGAGTCGGTTTGGCAAGTTTTGTCGCTTCGCTTTGTTCACAAGCTGTAACCTCGGGTGGGCTTTCTGTGGCAGGAGGCGAGGGAAGGTCGTCGGTTTTGTTGTTTACTAACTTTGAGGCACCACCCTGGCTGTCTCTTGCTGACAGCACCGACTCAAGCTCCATCCCGTTCCTAATCTGACTCCCAGACCCGGACTCCGGCTGGCTTGCAACCATGTCCCCTTTGTGTTCCTCCTGTGCAACAGAGGGGGCTTCAGGTTTCCCGGCATTGTGAAGAACATCAGCAGCGCTTTGAGAACTAACATCAGTGGCGCTGCTAGTCTCACAACTAACGCTACCCAAAGTACAGAGAGGAGCCTCACTATTCGTGAATTTGTCGGCACTTCCTTTCACTCCACCTACATCGGGAACGTCGCCCATTTTATCAGGAAACGTGGCACACAAAGAAGTCCCGTCAGGGTCTCCATGCAGGTTTGCATTTTTATCCATCTCGGTACAAACGCGGTCGACAGATTTTAGCTAAATTGCAGCAGTAGCTTCGGTCTCAAAGACGCCATGACAACTCTGCGAGTGACGTCATCAGAGTGAAAGAGGGCGGCGGATGATGCATTTGTGTGAGCTCGTATTCTGCAAAACTTTAACGTGGAACGTTTTAGTTTGAATGTTTTTGTTTTTATTTTATATTTACGTATTGTCTTATCATTATTCAAATTGCCTAAGAAGTTGCCAATACATCACTTTCTATTACGTAGTAAATTGAAATTTTTGTGTATTTGTGAAGAAGATAGTAGCCTGAAATCTGAAAAGAGAATCACGAACTCGAACTCCGCATTGGACAGAGAATATGACAATTCATATGTACTGACGTCTTAAAACCACTAGATGGCAGAATCTTTTACACCTAACTGTATTCTTTGTTTATGTGTATCATATTTATACTTTATTGGGGTGAATGTATTTGTTATTAAGAGATTATTGAAAATGCTTACATTGAAAACATTTACAGAATACATACTTTTATATTTAATATTAATTTTAAAAATTAATGTAATGATCTGCTTAACCAATACTTGTCTTTTTTAATTACCAGACTGTTAAGTCCTTGTCTCTGTTCTTTGTATACTACTATGATTGCTCTGCCTTTTAAATCAAGAAATTTAGTCATTGGTATCGTCATCCTTAGCCCATTTCCACCTTACCTACAGATCTACATCCTTCAAAACAAAATAATTTGGTCTTTTTTCACACTCAGACGTAGAATCATATTTTAGTAGTAAAATCTAAATGATTGATCTAAATGCTTTGATTCCTATTAATAAAACATATTATTGTAAAAATACAACATTTATAAGAAAAATAAAACACTTACTGGTGAGGCCTACCTCAAGGTGATTTAAAACTTAACTTTGCAGTCAAACTGTAACTCTGGACTGTCCAGATGACAAGAAGCTGGTTTTGTTTCTGAGAACCTGGGTAAGAAGAAAATCACAGGAAAGATAACAAACTGAAAATAAAGGGAGACGGCATGAATGATAGGAAGCAGCAAGAACAACATTGCCTCAATTAAAGTAGCTTCAGGAAAAAATGTCTTAACATGAGCTTATTAGTTAACTAATACCCATCCATTATCTTAACCCACTTCTTCCTTTCAGGGTCACGGGGGTCACCTGGTGCCCATCTCCAGCAGTCACTGTTCAAGGGACGGGGTTAACCTGGACAGGTCTCCAGTCCATCACAGGGGTACATAGAGAGAAATGAGACAAACATTCCCCATTCATTCTCGCACTCACGCCGAGGGACAATTTAGAGTTACCTAACATGCAAGTTAGCCTAACATGCATGATTTTGGTCTGTGGGAGGAAACCGGAGTAACTGGAGAAAACCCACGCATGCACTGAGAAAAGATGCAAACTCTACCCAGAAAGGTCCCTGGCCAAGATTCGACGCAGCAACCTTCTTGCTGGGAGGCAACAGCTCTACCAACTGAGCCTGTTTTAAACTTAATAACATTATATATATTTTTTAAAAACCTTGTATCTACAAAATGGACGTTTTGACACAATAAATATAAATTCTCAGAATGGCAAGTACAGATAAATACTGACTCACTGATTGGAAAGAAATTAGACAATATTGTAATTTTATACCACTGTAGCTTAATGAGCTTTGAAATGCTTGAAGCTCAGTTTATAACTAAATTAATAACGTTTTATTTATAATCTATAGGAGTACTGTTTATGTGAAGTGATACCAGTGTTTTATTTTAAAAAAACTGAAAAGATCTGTCATGAATACACTAACACAAAAACAATGTATACCTGTACATTTGTTGGTCTGTGCTGATCCTCCTGTCATACCAGCAGGGGGCGCTGATTACCTTCATGTTGTCAGCAGCCAAAACGTAAAGCGAAAAAGAAGAGCTCTATTGTTTTGGTTGTCAGTGGGGGTGTGTTTTCTTGGCAAACCACACCGGAAGGGAGGAGAACCTGTCTGTCTGTCTGGCTGTCTGTCTCTTTATGGTGTCGTGCTACGGAAGAAGACAGAGTCCCCGGTGTGTTGTGCTGTGGGAGCCAACTGACAAGGAAGAACGATAACAGTATCGAAAGAACACGATAAGAACAAGCAGTCATTCAGCAGTCTCGCTGAGTTCCTGACTGTAGGATTAAACTTGACTTCAATATGATATTTATCAAGTTATTTCTTGTGTTCTTCTGCCTTCGGGATATAGGAGGTAAGTTTTCCACTAAACTTGCAGAGAAAGTAAGATTTTCAATGACACCGCTAACGAATTAGTTGTACTCTAGTCTAAAGGCTACCTGGCTAGCTAGAAGGCTAACATTAGTGGGGACAAAAATAAAGTTTCCCCGTTTTTAACCCGAGTTTATTTATTGCACTTCAGACAACGAGCAAATTATCGGATAAGTATCGGGTAAATTATTTACGTGTTTGATAGACAGCGGATAAGCCTCTGTTTTGTGACAGTTACTGGGTCGTGGGTGGAAAACTCATGTCAGCGTTTACGAGCTGACATTAGGCGGTACTTGTAAACACTTGAAAGATTTGCTGCTAACAGAAATAAGTGAGGATTTTCGATATAATTACATCAAATTAATTCGACATATAATGTCTAGATCACAGTTCGTCTCACTGCCTGCAGTAGATGCTCAGAGTTGTCAGGGTGTCATCACTTATTTTTCTTCTGCAGAACAGCTCAAACTTCAATATTTACATTATTCTCATTCTTTTGTGCAGTACATTAACCAGTCAGGACTGTCACCATTTTGAAATATTGTTGCTGTTGTACTAATATTAGGCTTTTGATATTTTATTATAATTCTTTAAACATTTAAATGCCACCAATATAATCCAAATTTAAAAATAAGTCACACAACTAAGCAATCATCTATTGGAAATAAATACAAGAACCCTAAACCAAGTGTGTTTGTTTTAAAATTTCACCTAAATAAACCAATTATGTGTCAAGTAATGACAGAGGTTTCACTCTTTGTGATCAGATTATTTGTATAATTCTTGATTATTATGTGAAAAAAATCAGACTTCTGATTTCTGTTTTTATTGTTACTCATGTAACTGTTTATAATTTCTTTATCTTGACAGATAAGTTTGCTACCGGTGTAACAGACTTTCTTGGGCTGGGTGTTAAAATATACATTTTTAAGGAAAGTGTTAGAAAGGATGGTTGTTGGGATAGTTTCCATGTACATGCATGAACAAGTTGGTGCTAGTCTTGTTCTGCCTCTTCCTGTTTGTTGGTATAACTCCATCTGTCGTACATAGAATTTCAGCATTGCTGAACACGACCATGCGCTGTAAAATTTCAAGCATTTGGCAATGTCAGTTAAACGTTTGCCGTCATTACAGGCCCAGTTACAGTATAGTTTAGTTTGTAGAGTGGTATTCAGTGCTTCTTTGGAATGTAGATTATTATCTAATGACCTGCAACAATCTTTGGCTCCCACACTAATAATGCTGTACTCTGAAATCCAAACCTCAGTCATCTGATGTGCATCATGTGCCCCTCACTTGTGCTTTAAACTGAGCCCTTTCTTTGTTTCGTTGAAAGAACAAAGAAAATGGTTGGGATGAAAGCTGTCTGGATTAGCTTTAGTGGTTTGTGCCAATATGCTATAAAAGCCTTTTGCCACATGGTCCAGTGATTGTACTGTAGCTGCTAAGTGTTTTAGAGGCTCCTGTTTAATCGTCATGACGCCGTAGGCCTATTTATTTGGACGTTTTGGTATCAAAGTAAAGCTCTGTTGAAAATCATAAAAATGGGTTACAATTCAGTATTTTCGGTTTCTGGAGTTTATAATTTGCATATTGAGAAAATAAAATTGTGTCATTTAAAAAAATGTCATATTTAGTAAATAAAAGTTTTAATGGCTTTTATTACACTTCAGAAGACAATTTGGTCAGTTTTATTTGAGTTAATGCAAAATACAAAAGTGAATGTTAATAGATAATTGTCTTGCTGAACTCTCTTCCAGGTCAGTTTGGAAACCCTTTGAACAAATACATTCACCGTTATGAAGGTTTGTCATACGACACGGAGGAACTGCACAACAGACATCAGAGAGCAAAGAGGGCACTTTCTCCACAGGAGAAGACGGTGCACCTGGACTTCCACGCTCACGGAAGGTCAGCTGAGTATAAACAGCTTCATTTTTTTTTACCCCGTCTTTCTGCCGTCCAAATAACCTTTTAATCTCTCGCTCGAATTCGTGCCTGACTGCAAACATGCCAGACTCCCCTTACCGGGGGAGAGTTGTATGCAAAGCAAAACTAAAGTTGTTTAAAATATTTTTTTTTGTTGTTTGCTTTGCATGCTGTGCAAGATTTTTCGACAGTGACACACTCAGCTCTTGTGATGCATTCATTGTACTTAGAGCGTGGCAATCTTTAACCTTCTTTGTATTATTTTCAGCCATTATCGTGATCAGCTTGCAAAGTGTGGGGTGGGGTAACATGGCTGCCTCCAGGTTATAGCGCACAATCAAAACTTAAGTGACATCAAGAGTAGTTCTGAGATTGTTTTATGTAACTTTAATTAGAGCAAGAAATCAAAGCGGATGTTTTGGATTTTGTGTTGTTGAGGGTTTTTTACCTGGTTTTACAGTTGTTCAGAGAGGTACCCTGTCACAGGCCTACCTTGGGGCCTCTGTGGCTATATTGTTGTAATTTAACACAAAAAAACAAGACTAGCCACATTCATGCCAGCTTTAGTCCCATTGTAGCAACATGTGTCTCATGTTATCTCTCTACGTATTTGTGTTTTCTGATTGTGTTTGAAAGTTTTTCAAAGGGGAACATTTTAAGCCTGTGTTGTTTAAATCAGCCTGTTTTACACAAACATTGTTTTTTTCTTTTCTTTCTGGTACCAGTAAGGTATGAAATTTCAAATTAAGCTGATTTAGTTTTACTTTGTTAAAGAAAACAACAGAAAGACAAAAGCCATTTCAATAACAGCAGTCTTTTTTTCTTAACTGGAAAATGACTATTTTTGGTCTAAAGGCCACTGAAGTTCTCTAAAGTCTTTGATTTTCATTATTTAAAAGTTTGGTGACAAAAGATCACATGCTACTTAATGTTGCATGGTTCTTTGCTATGTTGCAATAAACATTCCAGTAAAGACGTAGTACATTTACGGATATGTTTCCTTGTAAATGTACATATCACTGTGAAGTGACTGAAGCAGTGTTTTAGGAGATTGTGATTTCATACAAAGAGGTAAAGAATACATCAAATAATTTTGAGTTTAAGGCTACTTTTATGCTCCCTTCTTCAGAAGTGAAGGTAATTCTTGTTTAACACGGGTGTTTCAGCCATGTTGGAGGAAACTGGGAGCTCAGTCACAGAAATGTTACCATTGGCTCACCTATACCAAGCAGGGAGTAGACTTTATTGGTACATCCATACTTGATCTTTGTGTATGACAGTAGAGTACCAAGGAAAGTGGGGTTCAAAGGATCTGTTCCTCTTGTTGAGACTCTTGTTGGCCTGAGGGCCAAGAGGCTCGAGTAAACCCAGCAATAGAACTTTGTAAATGTATTATTTTCTCCTAGTCAAAGATAAATTGGTGTAATCGTGCAGTATGTACCAGAGTTGGTCTTAAAGCAACTGTGTCACCTTTATCTTTTATTTGTTTCTAACTTCTTTTAAATTATTTAAAAACCAATATAAATTAATATAAACATTAAATTAATCTAAACAATTATTATAGATTAGTAATTAAATACTACAGGCGTTGAGTTTTTCTTTAGTATTTCCCCACCAAACAAGTTGTTTACTTCTGCTTTTGTGCAATTTCCTACCATTGTTTGTCTTGGAGGAACAGCTAGCACTGCCTCACTGGCCAGAAGTTCTTTTTATTTATTTATTTTTATACATATACATTTTTTTTGTTTATAAGCTCTGTTGAAAACTTGATCACTAACAGAGTTATCATTTCGATCACGGTCATGATGTGTCATTTTTAACCTGTTGGAGTATTAAAGTTAATTATATTACATTTGGCACATTTCGTCTAATTATTAACTTTTACTGGTGAGTGCAAACAATGACAAATGTCTTCCCTTTGTGAACAAATAGAGGCTTTTAGAACGTGTAGATGCTTGTTGTAACCAGTGAAAAGCC
>JAVKLF010000038.1:6925952-6937443 GCA_034783495.1 Millerichthys robustus
TATTATCCGTACAAACACAGAACTCTTCTCTTTAAACGCCGATGCAAATTAAAGTGTAAACTCACTAATTGTTGAGAAAAGAAAAAAGCAACTAAATGTTAATGTTAATGTTTTGAAATTGTTAACTTATTTCAACCTCGATTTGGAAAAAATAGATTGAACGTAGATAAGAGAATAAATGACATCCCAAAGCTGAATATTTATACGTCAGATATTACTAGATCTTAAGAAGTAGATTTCATTTTTCTACATGTTCCCATGTGACAAATACACATCCTATTTTTTATGTGCTGATCTTTATTTCTGTAAACATATAATTTTCATTCATTCAATCATACTGTATTTTCTCTGACATAAACCAGGATGAATAAAAACACAAAATTATTTCCGTTCAGTATTTTGCTGTTGTATGTCGCCGCGTGTGGAACGACACGCAACACCTTTGGTCGAAAGAACGTGTAATAAAACCCGTGGGTGCAGGTAAACGCACGTCAGCTGACAGGACAGGTACGCACGTTTGAAAGGCATCCGGGATCGTGTGTTCAGGTAGAGCTTCCTGCTTCTGGCTGTGCGGATCTTGGAGATGTTGTACCCCAGAGTGTTGCAGCGGTTCCTCCTGCAGTCCAGGCAGACCCCCCTGCCGAACGCCTTGTTGTTGCTGCACACGTAGGCCGTGCTCTGCTTGTCCTTGTTCAGCAGAGAGTCCATGAACAGATGGACGGAGCGCTCGTGGGAACATTTCACCGTCTGCTCAAAGCCTGTGTGAAGACAGAAATGTGAGAGGTTTTTATTAAGTACTTTACTCCACGATGATGAGTCAGACCCATCATCAAATCCTGGCATCGATCTGCCTGATTCCCTGTCACATCCTCACATTAAACGCCACTGCTCTGAGTGGACTCCTGTGGCCTGGAGGCAGCGCAGCTCCAGGCACATGTTGCCAATTAACTGCTGAGGATGACAGATGCTTTAATGTGGGAACGTATTATCATATATTACAAATATATCTGCATTTGATTCACCATCAGTTCCCCAGAGCCACTTTAGTGGGACTGGAGGCAGTTAAATGCATCAGCATGAAGTCAGAAAGAGAAACTGTCAAGATGAAGCATCTAAACTAGTGTTTCGATTTGAAAGGATGAATTATGAAAATAAAAACGGTATGATAAAGAACACAAACAAATAAAACCAGGGACTCTGTAAGCAGCTGGATGTATTTTTGCATTGGTTTGTAAATAACTCCATGAGGTCATAGAAAACTGTAACACTGACAGAATTTTAAAAAAAGACATCAGTTTAAAGGTCTTAGAGGCAGAAAAACATTGGTTTATTTCAGAATTTTATTGTTTACCTATTAAAGTTTTATTGTTATTGTATAGATTCAAAATGATCCCAAAATCTAAATGAATTTTTTGAAAGTGGTAAAAAAAAAATCACTTTTTTTGCACTTGTCTAACAGAGAATTGTAATTTTCTGGGCATTTACCAAAAAAAATACTGCATATTTATAGCTTTAAAAAAAAATAAAATAAATTTGTTGGCAAAAAAAGCAATCATTTCAATCCCAACAAGTTAAATCTTCATTTTCAAAAACACATTTTTATTTTAGTTTAAATTTGATGATGTGAAAATATAAGTTCTTTCCATAAGAAATTATAAGGAGCCCAAAGATGTAGCTGAGCTTGCAGCTTTTTAATTATTTTTGTCCTTTCTTGAAAACATCATATTATTTACATGTTTCTGTCATACCTGATATCCCGTACTCGCTTATGTGTTCGTAGATATTCTGCAGGTTACAGCCGGGCTGAAAGTCTCCTCCGTTGGGGTAAAAGTCATAATGAGCCACGGCTTGTTTGATGCCCACGCTGAGGCCCAAACGTTCATGGGTGAAGGTGTGGATGGCGTCCACAAACTCTGCATCATCCGGAGAGAGTCTGTCTGTGGGGGACATGCCTTCAAACAGAGGCCCTGCTGGATCCAGGCCTGGACGCACAAAATATCTTGTTTTAGACCAAAAAAAAAAAAACACTCATTGTATGCAGGAAGCATGCATTATCCTGCTGAAATGAGCAAAACCTTCAATGACAAAATGTCATCTGGACAGCAGCACGTGTCAATAATTTTCTGTTCAAACGTTTAGAACAGTTTGTTGAGCTGACTCTGGATCTGGAAATATTTATGTCATTTTAACTTCTTTCATATGTAATGTATAATAAAACCAAATTTTAATTTTTTTTTCAAATTTTACAGTGAGAAATTGTGATTTTCTTAGTGCTGTGTTTAAATTTCTTCATGCAAATTCATTCATTCAAAATGTTTTACATTCTTCATAGTTTTGTGTTAAAATGTTTTTACAAATGAGATTCTCTGTTTGTTTTTGGTCACTCCGACTACGCCTAAACTGTAATTAAAGAAAATACTCACCAGTAATTCTGCCAATCTTCTCTGGACCGACCAGAAAACTGCCAGCAAATCCAGATATATGAGCTCCCAGGCTGTAGCCAATCAGATGAACCTTTTTAGCTGAATACTGGTACTTTTCCTAGAGATTTTTTTAACAAAAACAACACTCAAACATATGCACAGTGGTGTATGTGTTTTAATAAGAATAAAGTTGAGTTCATGATAAAAAATGAAGTTTCTCTGCAGACATAAAGAAAAGTCTGACCTGAAGTTTCTGCAGCAGGTGAGCGATATCTCTCCCCACAGTGCGGGTGCTCTGAACTGCTAGGGGATAATGCTGACGGGCCAGAGTCATCCAGTCGGTGATCACCACGTTAACGTTTACAGCATTTGTCTTCAGCAACGTGGCCATCCTGAAAACCCAGCTCTCCATCATACCATCCACCTCAAAAACAACGAAAGTTAAAGGGTTGTTTTTGAAAACAAAAACAACGAGTTGGAATGTGTCGCTGTCACTTGCGTTCAGCAGGAGAAACGAATTTGTTTTCGAGAGTCACAATGTGAGACACGGTATTCGTTTTCTTTAAATAGTTGTTAGTTTTACCGACGTCGTCGTGCTTTTTAACATGTTTCATTTTGCGGAGGTTGTGTCCCGTTCTGTGTGCAGCGAGGCCTAAAGGAGTTGACCTTACCGACCACCCATGAGTGATGATGATGAGGGGATTACTGCTGTTGAAGCCACAGGAGGTGAGAGTTTGCAGCTGCAGAAGGTCCAGCGCGCAGGTGTCCTCACCTCCCAGAAACAGCCTGAAGACTGACCTGCTGACACGTGGCTCTTTCCCCCGCAGGACGTCCCGCTCAGCCGGGTCCCACACATCTCAGAAATCAAACAGCAGCAGAGTTATCTGTTTGCTCTCCTTGAGTTTTCTCCTTTTCAGATTGTTGACTGGAAATGTTTGCTTTGGGGTGAATAATTACAAGTTTCCACTCTGGATCGGTGGAAGTCTTACTGCAAAAACGCACAAGGCTTGTCTCTTTCTGTTCCTTTTTACATTCAGATTGTGGCCTAAGAACTGTTCTGTTCTGTCTTTAGATGTGAAGTCGATCGTAAAAGAACAAAAAGACTCAAACAGAAACAGTCTTTGTTTTTGTCTTCACTGCAACAAATCTGTGTGACCGATTCAGACCTTTGGGATCAAACAAAATGTTGACTCTGATTGCCACGTTTTGGTGTCAGTGAAATGAATAAAGTGTTTGTGTGCGATTTGCTCTGTGAAGGTCTTTGCAAAACAACAACAACAACAACAACAATTGTAAACAATAACTCTTTAAATAACCACAGTTTGATTGATTGATTGATTGATTTAAATCTTACCTGCATGACGGATGGGAGAAGAGTTCAAAAGAGTCGGACCAAAACAGACAACAGACATCTAAAATATTATTATGGTTGTTTGTAAGAGCGGCTAGTTGAATCTGCAGTTAGCTGTAGCACTTCCTGCAGGATTGTCCTAATATTTCGGCTGAAGTAGCAATTAAATGCAAAATTGTAAAGCTTTGTAAAATAGCATTTGAATTCACTGCCGAGAGGTTTTTAAAACTGGATCCAGAGAAACAATAATCTGCTTGTACTGACCTTCAGATTTTTTGTTTTTGACCAAAATTAAATCATTTCTCTAATGTGAGTTCATTCAAAATGTTTCCTACAACAGATAAGATTTTAGTTATTCATTACATTTAAAATAAAACTCATGATCATATCATTTTACCATCTATATATAAATACATCCAAATTATTTTCTTTGCTTTTCACATTGAAGTTATTAACAAATGCTTGTTATAAGACACTTTAATAATCGTTCGATCCTCACCTGATCTGCTTCCTCTGAGTTTTTTCCCTTGGCTGAGGTGATAAATTAGGAGCAAACAGCACAAGATTCTGACCACAGACATGACGTCACCTTGATCATTCCTTCAAAGCGGCTTTGTGTGGGGGAAACGCAGCAACGCTGTCAAAAAAGCCTAATTTCAAATCGGATCATGGTGTCATCCTCAGCAGATAGAAAGGAGACACGACAAGTCACGGTTTTGTGGATCAGGTGGTTCCAGTCTTTACCTGATTGGCTGGAGGCCGGGTCACGGAGACGGACCACGTTGTGAAAGAGCAGAGGTACGAGCAGGAAGGGGACAACGTGCTGATAGTGACTGGAAGGTTGGACTCCTTAAACAAACTCTAACCAAGACCACCTGCATGCACCAAAAACAGAAACATCTGAGGAACTCACTGAAAAACCCCCAAAAGATTACATTTACTAAAGAGTATTTACTTTGAACAGTAAAACCGCAGCACTCCGTGTACCTAGTTTACAGGACAACATAAACCCTGAGGCTGAGCCTGGCCAATGAGTGAGGTAACCCTGCTGTTGACTTGAATTTAAGCAAAGTGAGCCAATAAACACCCAGAACTTTGAGTTGTTTTCAAGCGTCTCTGCGGTCTCGTTGGTTCAGATGTTCGCGTCACACTGAGCGATCAGTTTTGTGTCGACCACATATTACTGCATTTTGTTGTTGTGATTGTTTTCCAAACACGAGTAAATTATGTTTTTATTTAGGACAGAGATGTGAATATTTTAACTAGAATAACAGCATCACCTTTTCCCTGGACTGATTTCAAATATCAGTTTGACTGAGGGTCAGTGGTGGGAGGAAGATCAGGACACAAACAGGATTAATGGGCACTCAGTGGTCATCGAGACCCTAACAATAACCAGAGATTCATTTCTGCTTTTTGGGTTTCTGGCTCCAAAATTATACCTATAAATAAAGAAATTATAAAGTCATTGTATAATTTTAATCTCAGTCTAATAACTTTAAAGTGTTCTAAAAGATTTAGTCATTGGATCTGAACGGTTTATTGTCTCATCTTTCTCGGTCATAAATCTACCTTTGCCATAAAGGTGACAACAATCATCAGGCGACAGTATTATAAAGAATATGAAGGCCTGATCAGATTTGTACATGTTTTTTTTTATTTTGGGTGTATTTCTGCCAAACCCCAGTTCAGATCAGTTCATGCTTTAATGACATCATAGGCAAACAGTTTGCACCAATCAGGCTTCAACAAACACCTTCCTGTTTTGGTTCGGTTAGGCAAAAGAAAAACACCTCTGATGTAAATATAATCAGTAAATCCTCCTTCATCCCAACGGCAAAGAGTTAAATCACAGTCTGAGTGACAGAAGTGCCTTTGAGCAGCGTTGAACTTCAAACCTGATGACCCTGCAGTATGTGCAACCTAGGTAGGTAGGTAAAACCTAAATAAGAATTCAGTTTGACTTGGAATTCACATAATTGCAAGTACAAAACCAAATGTATGTTTTAAAAGTATAAATACAAAAGTATTAAAACAAAATACTAAGGATAAAATTGGCCAGAAGCAGTGTTGTGTACAGATGTTTTATAAATGCAGAGTCAAAGAGAGGATCCACCGAACCATAAACTCTTCATCTATTCTCCATGAACTTACATAAGATTTCTCTGTTGACCTATTTTTGTATTTATTTATTTCTATTCCCTGTTTAGTTTACAGCTGTGTGTTTGAGAAAAAATAAAGAAAGACACAAATACGTGGAACTGTCGTGAAGAGTTTTGTAAAGAAAACAAAAAAACCTCAAATATACCTGAAATCACTTCATTTGGTGAATCATATTTTTTTATTTGCTCACAGCTCTGACATAAGTAGATGTTTTGTATCGAACCATTCAGAAACACACCTGTGTATCATAAAATAGTTCATCTTAGATAATTACACTCCTTTGATACTGTCACATGACTCACGTTAAAAAAAAAACTCATTTAAAAAGAAACTTACTTCACTCAAACACACAACGACAATGAAAAAAGTTGCTTTAGATGGAAAATTAGGAAAATAATTCTCTCAAAGTAAACTGCACAACATGAAAACTCATCATTTCAACTAAATTTGGGTAAAAGACCTAAAAGAAAAGGATCAATATATATTTAATTCTGTTTCAAAACAAACAAATAATAAAAATAAAACAATGAAACCTTAGTGTTGTGCATTAATACAACTCTGTGCTGCTGTAAAATGGCAAGAAGTTCACAACAATAATCATTTAAAAGGTGACAACGATCGTCACATTTATTTATTTACACGCCTTCAGTTTCTTCTGATTTGTTCTTCCAGCCAAGTTAAAAGTCATCACAAGGTTTGTTTTTGTATTTTACTTCACATTTTCATGTTACTTTTCTTATTGTTTGATTTGTGATGTTGCATTTATCACATATCTTCAGCTCACGTTCAGCCGAACTAAATCTTCTTCTTACCACACCGTCAAATAACAAAAATAATATCTGTTACGGCTTTTTATTAGAAAGAGTGTCTGCAATAAAGGCGCCTAAAACACAACTTTAAAAGAAAAGTTTACATCACACAACAGTGAAAATTTAGTGTAAGAGTCACAAATTCTAACGAATAGTACTTTTTAAGGCTGGAATATCTAAACATGGGGGTTTAAAAACAAAAAGAACAGGAGAACAATAAAGCAATCAGTCATGTTATTTTACAAGCTTGAAAACGTTGAAGTACAACAAAAATGTTACAAAATTTAGTTAGAATAACTACAAACCAATATATTAATTACTATACTGTGTATATACATTTTATCTGAGGAGGTCATTTCTGTTTTGTTAAATTTTAAGAAAAAAAACCCTGTAAATGTAAACCCTTCTAATAAACGAAGACTATCCCAATAAGGAGGCTGTTTCTAATGTTACATAGCCACTGTAAAATAAAAAAAATGCTATATATGTTTTTAAATCCAGCTCATAATTCAAGAGTTTAGGTTTGTTTAATCCTGCAGCCTACAAATAGATCCCTGTTGTGTAGATCTGTGCTTTAACATCCATTCTTCAAATTCTAACTCAGTGCAATAACTTCGTATTTGTCCTGGACGTTGTCCACTTGCCTCTCAGGTTCATGCTGGTGCAGATCGATGAAGACAAAGTAAACTACGGCCCCGACTGCTCCGCCCACCATGGGTCCTGCCACGGGGATCCACCACCAGCAGCCCCCGGCTCTGCAGCCAGAACAAGGAATTATAATCTATAAGAAGAATCGAGATAAAATCCAATCTGCATTCATACGCGGCACATCTCTCGCATCTCGAGCCTTTTTCAGCCTTTGATTTCGCCCTAAAATGCATCAAAGATTTAATAAGTTTCTGCTGCTTTGCTGTTGAGCAAACCCTTTAAAATCTCTCCTCTCGTCTTGGTGAATACTTTAATTTCCCCAAGCTGCAGCAGAACAGATTAAGCCTATCGTGTGTATCTAACCTGGAACAAGTTACATTTTTAACCCAGACTGTAGCTCAGTCCCATTAGGAGCTCCGTTTGTTCCTCCTTTCCATCATTTAGGTTCTTTGACGGAGCACAAGGGAGATTATGGAGCGTTGCAGATCGGTGTGTCTAAACAGGCCTTGAATGGAGCCGAAGCGAAACAAGCATCTGAGCGGGTCATGTGTGTCCCTCAGAAAAACAGACTGCAGGAAGGAAAGCGTCTGGATTAGAGACCTAAATCTTTGGTTGCTGCTAAGATGATCAGAGCAGCAGACAGCCTCGCTCTAAGTCACAGAGCTGTTGTGTCTACGTGCTGGAAAATACCGTCACGTTTATAACAAATGCAACAAGATCGTTCCAAATGTAGCGTTTATGTGATAATATGAAGTGGATTGTGTGAATATATTATGTGAGTTAAAGGTATTTTCATTGATAGGTAGCTGAAAATAGCCTTTACCCACTCTATTTATCTCTATAAGTTACTCCAGCCATTTCATATCGTGTTTATATTCGAGCAACATCAACGCTGCTGCCTTTTTAAACTCAGGTCTTCACATTCCAGAGGCATCATTATTGTCCAAGAAGCGTATTGTTCTTACTTTGACAACCATAACAAACCTTCCCTGGATGCTTTTAGGCACTGACACGCACAGACGCTTTCAGGTTCAGGGGTTAAAAAGGTTGGTGCGTCGCAGGGTCAAGGATGACCAGCACAGAAGGCAAAGGCACAAACAGCATGTATTTACCAACAATCAAAAGAAAGAGTCTGGCAGGGTGGGAGGGCGACCAGAGGAAGGTGTTTCGGCTTCTATTGATCACACTACTTTGCTTCTGCAGGAATTAAACCATTAAATATTAGAAGGGGGAGGATCAACCCAGTGAAACCAAGCTTGAGAAGAAAAAACACCCACAGAGGTTCTGTTCAGGTCATAGAACTGTGACCCCATACTTGAACGTTTCAAAGACGACTAAAGCCTCATAAAAGCCTGCTGAGAAGGGCTACGATTTGTTCCCATGATTTGGAGGTGTATCCTTTAATATCCTTTGGGTAAACAAAGTATAAACTCACCGGTTTCCATACGATAGCTTTGTTTGCACTTTAATCAAAGTCCAAAGTGACGGCTTATTCTGTTGTCCTGTTTGTAACATTCTGATGTAAATGTTCAAATATACGACTTTAGATAGTTGCTGTTTTTAGCAGAATCATTCTTTAAATGATTTGCTTTTATTTCCATGAAACTGTGGTTGCTATTGTAAACATGTCTGACTGATATTACACCTAAAATATATATATAAAGATTACATTTTGTAGTGCTATCTTAAAACCAATTCTGTCCATCAGTCCATCCATCCAGAGTTGGATCGTTGGTAAACTGAATGTTTCTGCTTTTAACTCAGCTTTTCTTACAGCAGGTCTGTCAGTCCATCTCCTGCTCCATCACACACGAACAAGACTCCCAGGCGTTTGAACTCCTCTACAGAACTGACACTTTAATTTATTTTGTCTATCCCTGTGATTTTGAGGACTGTGTTTTCTGGCGGTGGTCGGGTTTCTCGTGGCTAATTGGCCTCCGAAGAGGAGTCACATTAAGAACAATTCAAAGTCGGTGATGGGTCGAGTCAGGGTTGAGTTTTATGTCTCGCGGTGAAGCAAATCTGAGCAACACTTCTGACATTTTGCTTCACAGTGTGAACAAACTTAGCTATTATCAGCAAGCGATGGTGAAGTTTTGCATAGCTGTAATAAACGTTGGAGCAACTCAGAAGCAAAATTCTGGGCAAGATATTAAAAACAAAACCAGTTTTGTTCCTACACAGTGTATTAGAATGAATCAGAGATGGTACTTCAAAAGGATTTTCCTTTTTAACATATTATAATTACTGTTTTGTGTTCTGAAGTGTATACCATTTCTTCATTTCTAAAAGTTCAAATAACTGATTTTATGTGATTAGTCTTGATTTTCTTCTGTGTTCAATTATTCAGGGTAAATTTATAGGTGTAAGTCTTTTTTTTTTAAAGATTTTTAGTTTTTTTATGGAAACTCCACTTTTGCACAATTGCCAGACGGATGGATGAACGGAGGGTCAAACGTTAAACATGGTTTCTTCAAAGAAGCATTTAAAACTTATATTTTTTAAAAGTTTGACAATTTTCGGTTTATAATTTAGAACATTATAAACATTTAGAACATCTTTTGGCATTTGCTCATGAACCACATGAACCCAAACCAGATCAGATCCAGCTGTGATTTCATGAAGAGACTGAGAAACTGGCAATGGTTCTATTTTAGTAATAAACTTTTAAATAATTTATGTTCATATGCAGGGAAACATTTCGCTTTGGTTCTTAAGCTTGCAGGCATAATGCAGGCAGCGTGTTGTATTTAAAACATTTAAATTGTAATGAACAAAGTTCTTCTCTTCAGACGGGATGACAAAGACCTGGTACTGTTCATCCAAATGCTGACTTCTTCAAACAAATTAGAAGATTTTTTTTTTTAAAACATCTTTTCCTATCGTTTATGCGTGTATAGTATAATTGTATCCTTGGGTTTGTTGGAAACTCTTAGAATTACCTGAACACTTCCATACCCCACCCAGCCACGGCTGTGAAAAGGCGGGGGCTGAGGTCCCGTGCCGGGTTTATTGGATAGCCACAGTTCAGACCCATGGAAACCCCGATGGCCATGATGATCAGGCCGATGCACAGGGGCTCCATGCCTTTGGGGGCACCGATATTCTTCCTGTCAGTGATGGCCAGGATGCACAGGATCAGTGCGCCCGTCGCAATTACCTTGAAGGCAGAAACGTCAGAGAAATGACATATTGGATACAGATTTTTATTCCTGCTGAGGTTATAAAATGAAATAGATGACAACTGATGGAGGCTTTTAAAGACATTAGTGTACCTGTTTCTCTGGAGATGTATAAAACCTTACATTTTATTGTGAATCTGGTTTCCAAAGACTGACACTGGCCTCAGTGCAGGACCCCCCCTTACTGCCCTTTCGTTTAGCTTATTTGCTTAAGAGAATGTTTTCAGTCATGTCATCTGCTGTAGTGACCTGTGCACTGTGTTTTTCTAAGCTTTTTATTGAACCTTTCCCCTGGTTTCAGTTTATATAACGCAGACAGCTTTACCTCCTGTGCCTTAAGGCTGGATAGTTCAAATAAATCACACATTTAAATTATTAAATAAACATAATGGACTGTACTTACAGTATATAGTGCCTTTCTATCCAGCTAGAATACTCAAAGCGCTTTACGCTACAATCTGCGCCCTTTTTTATTGTGCCCAATAAGAAACTTTGTTTGAGATGGATGACGAACAAAGACACAAAGAACAAAGATCTGCAAAAGCACAAAGTCTGGTAACTGAATCCATAATATTTGAAGTGAGTTGTGGTAAAAAAAAAAAAAAAACTAATCCGAGAAAAGAAGATGTACAGAGATGAGGAGCTGACAAAGGCCCACTGAAAAGCTGAAAGCAGATATGTTGAGGGAGCTAAAGTCTGACAAAGAACAGGTGTGCTTCAGTAACGGAGATCTGAGGGAAGCAGGAAATAAAAACCAAGAGAGAGGAACAGCCACAGTTATAAAACAAGAAAAGATCAAAGAACACGGAAGTACAAAAATATGGAAAACAGAAGAAGACAAACGTAACCAAATCTCAACCATTTTTTGGTCACAACCCTTTTCCTTCATCACTAGTTAGTTTTTAGTTTTCCTTG